>JAGDQP010049164.1:0-13903 GCA_022664845.1 Lepisma saccharinum | reverse complement strand
TCTTTATTTTTTAGCTGTAGAAGCAAATATTTTACAATCATCATTAGATAATTATAATCATCATTAGGTACTGGTTTACTTCAACGCAATACAATGGGTGCTTAGAAAGCATGTCTGCAGTGATGTACAAAGTAAAAACGAACTTTTTAAAAATAATTATATTCTTACCTTGTTTCATTAAAGGCGAAGTTCGATCTCGTCTTCTTCATCTCCATCGTCAACTAATTTATTTTGACACACTTCATGACATCGTCCACACATTTTGGAGCACTGGATCCCAGTCCTTCTACATTTGCAGTTACTTCTTTCGTTGCAGGTTCCCTTACAGTTGCAGGATATGATGTGTAGTAGCTCGTCGGGTGCAGGTGGTAGTATAGTGGGCTAAGGAGTATATTTGCCATTTAAAATCTTCCATCCCCATTGTGAAGCATTCAGATCATTTCCTAGCCACTGTTGGATTTGGTGGTAAACTCGGAGTGAATGTGAGATGCTACAGCTGACTTTGGAGGCAGACTTGCTAAATTAATTGAGGTGGTTATTATGGTCTTAGCCACACAGGTGCTGTACTTGTAAACCCTCAAATCGTCTAATGATGTGAAACCACGGCCATAATAAAGTTCAATGAGAAACTTCTCTCCCGCGTCTGATACTCTGTCACAATCTACGTCAATCGTATTAAATATATCCACGGTTTTATTTAGTTGTGCGTTTTATTCGAGTGTACCCCAAGCCATTTTTTCCCTTTCATGTAAATAGCAGAAGTCGTATCACTTCCACTCATGGCGTGCATAAACAGTATATAGTTTTTAATATCACCAAACTCGTTTTGAATATCTGTAATTGCGTATAATCGCGCTGCATGTGATCCAACATTGGGCATAAGGAGATTGATGGTTGCTCCATTAGGAATCCTGTCCAGAAGCATTACCAGAATGTCACTATCTGAAGCTACCACTGTCATTTTGCGCTTACATTCGACTTTTTCCGAAGCAGTAGTACCTATTAGGGAATCAGCATCTTCCTTGGTTTCCTTTACATGGGTTCTTTCCTTCTCAAGGCGAATTTTCAATTGTTTTATTAGGTGCATTTTGTTTGAGCTGTTTGGCAGAAAATCCGCTTGACTACGTGTAACCATTTTTGCACCTTCAACTTAAATACTTGCACAGCTACGTTTTTTTGCCCTTCGGATTTGTTCTTGCTCTTTCGTAGTAGCCCCACCATAACTGTCGAAAACTACAATTCAGTTGATGATTTGGTGTAGTGAGTGATCACATAACTCACATAGGATTCAAAAACTTGTTCGTACGTAGCTGGACTTGGCCAAACAACTTTCCGAAGCAGCATACCTCCATCCACTATCATTTCTTATTCATGGGACAAAATTCCTTTGATATGTTCGTCACTAGAGGTGCTCGACGTGAAGAGATCACAGACTGAAGACTTGTCTTTTTTTCTTAATTCCGTGTTTCGGAATAACGCCGGTGGATATGGGGCCAGTTCGTACTTTAGATACTTGTTTAGATCTTCATCTGTTTTCATCACACATGATATCCGCATAAACAATTGTTTCGTATCTACTGGGACCACATTTTCATGCACCTTAATGCATGTACCTGTGTGCGACATAGGTTTTACTCGGTCAGATCTCTTCAATTTTAAGTTTTTAAAATCGTTCCCAATCATTCTCTCTACACAGGCTTTTCCTAAAGTTTCCGCAGAATCGCAATTTACCGAAGCATCAGCAACAACTCCAGTCGCAACAGTGATTAAATCGTTAGTGTTCACGTCAAATGGACTATGATCATTGAGCCACATAAGACACTTCTCGAAGTCCTTGTAGTCACGTTTTGCCGGGATTCTCGGAGATCGACATGTTGTTCGGACGACGATGAAGAGATCCCACTAAAGTTTTCCAACGCTTCACACATCCGCAAAGTTATAGGTAGGAAAAGCACCCATTGATCCAGGGTACTGTTTGTTATACCTCGTCCTCTCGTAAGTCCTTCAGAGGTTTTAATTGCTAGCATCAGTTGTTATTCTACACCCATATCACTCCATACACCACTTCAGAATTTTTCACTTCTTATCGTGAAATAACCTTGAACGGCGAACTTCTCATACTCTTCTGCAGGAATTTTGGACTTCAAATTTTGCATCTCCTGAACGTACAAATGCGCACTTTTAGCATAACTTAGGTGACCTGCAGCATGTAAATGAGAGAGCATGCTTTTTAAGCTGTAAAATTGCAGTTCTCAGTCTCCGGTCCTTTCTGATCTATCAGAATCAATCAAATTCACCTACCTAACATACTGTATCCAAATCACTGTACTGAAGTGCGGCTGTTAGCTGATAGGTCGTTTCATGCGTTTTCCAATATATATGAAAATGTCTTGACCGCGTTGGACTTGCAGACGTCATCACAAGAAACTTCATTTTTCATGAATTCTGCATGCAAAGTTTGTATCTCTTTCATATCGGCTGGGCAAAGATCCTTTGGATGAGAAAACAGGAGCTGGAGTACGGCGTCCTGAGTAAGAAAGTGTGCTCTTAAAGCTCGTGCGTATGAGTGTCCAGTCAGCATATGAACCCCTGAGACTTTAGCATATACCTCGCTCCACAGATCAGCTAAGACACTACCTTCCATGATATATCCTATCGCTCCCATGAAGGACATAAGAAGATGAAATCCTCCCAAATGCACAAAAAATGTTCAAATCACTCCCTTCCCATGCAGAAGAAATCATCTCGACGGCCTTAATATACAACAGTTGACCAAATGTGATGAAGCAAGAGTGTTGTTGGTTATTGTGACAAATATCGAGAGCAAATTGCATATCCGTGCACACTGCACTCAGATTTCCAGGGTACAGATTGATGAAGGGCAGTGCGTCAACTTGTGATCTTTCACATGAACGCTTGTTATCTAATGCGATCTTCATGTATACATTCCATGAGGGAGTGCAGACATGTGATTTTAACTTCCCAGCTGCACATAAGAGGACCACGGAAACAGCTCTTGAAAGGCTCTCGACAGAATGTTGTCCCAGATCCTTTATAACGATGTCGGTGAGACCTGAACGTTGAGGCTTGCCCTACCATCTAATATCTACTTTTCCTTTTACAGCAATTTTTTAGTTCAAGGGATCTTCAAAATATGTTATAATGGTGTTTTCGCTATTTCCGGGGGAGGAGTGATCGACAGTACGCCTCCCAAACTGTGGAACGTTCCAAAACCGTCGATTGTTCGAATGTTGAAATCTACATTATCCAAAATTTGTTGAATAAAGTAACTATGACTTTCCTTGCTGTCACTATTTTCCTCACTCGTGGTAATTTCGTATCTTCTGAACTTCATGGTATGAAACAGAGAATCCTAAGTTGTAAAGAACGTCGACGAGCTGTTTACAAACAAAGTGTCGGTGAGCCAAGACACCTACACCAAGCAAAATCGGAGGTAGGACTGAACCAGGTCTACATCCACTTAAGATAGCCTGACCAATTGCTGCTTGTTTTCTTTTAATAAGCGCCGTTGTTTGTCACCTGCAAAAAGAAACAATGAATATCACGTGAGCGCTGGACAAAGATCAGTGCAGGTGCAGTGCGTCGCTTAAACGCTCATATCTCCGCAATTAGTGGTCTTACATATACAATATATACGTCATTGGAAAGATCAAAGTTTGCTTCAAAAGATTTATATCGAGTTTTTGGAATATCTGCGATACCTAGTCGTCCAGAGCACAAAGAAGAATAATAAAGAGATTATTTCTGGATTATTTTAGTTGCTATTACCAGTTTTATTCCTTTGTGTGAGAGCACATGATACAGAATTAAAATAATGAACACCTCAAAATAAAGCCCTTTTCTCTCTCTTTCATTTGAGCCCTATTTGAACTCCGTAGGCCTATTCGTTTGGAATTAAGCGCGATTCCAGCGATTCTTTGCATTTCTCCAGCGCTCCAGCAATTCAGCCACCTGGAATTCCATGAAGCGCCCATTAGAGACTAGGGGACTTTTGATATGTTGTTCAGGACATCAAATAGAACAAGTGTGCCAGTTTTCAGCTTTAGCTTATTTTTCGCATAGTTTGACTAAATTTGGTCTAAAATGACTGGGCTATACCTGTACTCACAGTAGTTGGAACGTGTGCAACAGGCACTGTAGCAGAAGGATCCAGCATTGATGAATTACAAGGGTGTACTGCTCCTTGCCGAGAATGTCAGAACGCATATGGTGCTGGTCGCATGGAATAACCTACAGAGTTTTGACTGGGAGACATTGTATCATCCACCATACTCCCCGGACCTTGTGCCAACATATCATTACTTCCATTCTCTAGGCAACCATCTTGGTGGGAAATATTTAGTCAACGAGGCAGACTTGCGGCAGGCACTCACGGCCTTCCTTGCGTCGAAGAACCCTCAGTTTTATCGGCAGGGCAGTGTGCAGCAGCAGGAACGTTGACAAAAAATGGTTTCGGACTATTAAAACGGTAAGAACTTTTCTGGTTACCTTGCACTACTACTGCTAGCACTAGTACTATAATAATAATAATGTGATCGCTCATCTTGAAAAAAAAAATGTAATTCCTTGATTATTGTTACAATAACAATTTGTTTAAATGGAATTTCCTCCATGTGGAGTACAGGCCAATAGCAAGTTGATTATTCTTGTGGATCGAGGAGGAGAGGAAACAAATATCAATAGGTTTTCCTGAACATCGTATTTTTTGAACAGAGAGAGAGAGAGAGAGAGAGAGAGAGAGAGAGAAGTTGCGGTCCAGCATTTGGAAGTAACATGAACTTCGAAACATATCTAACAATACAAACGGGAAAAATCGGTTCATTAACATGTGTGAGGATCTTCCCACTCATTTTCAAATCGACGAATTTAAAACCTAAAGCATCATCGTAGTGAAGCGCAATTATCAGACCTGTACAGTAATTACAACAGGCTTTTGTAATGAGTCTTGGTTTCCTATTTTTTTTTATTTACTTTCCTTTCGCACCACTGCACTCTTCCTCCCCCGCTCCACCCCCTCTCTGCAATGAACGTTTTTATACCCACCCAAATTACACCATTTTATCTCTCTCTCTCTTCCTCTAGCCTTAAATCCTTTAGGGCGAGAAATCTCAAGCGAGTTTTATTTGAGAAAGACAGAGAGAGAGAGAGAGAGGATATGAGGAAAATGGAAACATAAAAATAAATCGCGATGCGAAAAATAAAACTGTACTGTTGTAATTTTTTCCTTTTCTCCATTTGTAAACTTTGAAACGATGCGAACGAAGAGACATACATTACACAGTAGATGAATGAAATGAAAGGAATATATATATATATATATATATATATATATATAGAGAGAGAGAGAGAGAGAGAGAGAGAGAGAGAGAGACTATGTACGAATGTGTGTGAATATAGGTTTGTTTTAGGTATAAATTCATGATTGGTTTGTTCTTCCCTCATGTATGTTCCATCAAAACTCGAAAAGCAGAAACTGGAAATCCAACAGACTAGATAATGGGAGGATATGGTGAATCTTTATTTGAACTTCGTTAAGCAAGAATAATTTTTACATACAACTTTACTTATACACACTTCTTTTTGTAAACCCATAAAAATGTTATAGTACTTCTTCTTGTTTCGTTTTTTTTTACATTGAAAATAAAAGTATTTAACGTTCAACGTATTCAAAATTAGTTTCCTCTATACATCTGAGGATGTATTTGTAATTATTGAGATATTACATTATCAAACACTCTCTTTAAGAGAACTCTCTTTCTATAGAATTGGGAGTTGCAGCTATTTAAACACACCCTTAAAGTTCATTTAATAGCGGAAAGATTGAAACATGAGGTCAAATACTACGAGAAATTATTTTTCGTATAGTATGTTACGTATTTATTAACTATTATTTTCATTTGTAACTTGCCAAGTATCTTGTTATCTAGTAACTTTGTCAGTTACGGCGACCTCAAAATATTTTGGAGACCTCTTTTAATTTTTCCCACACACTGGGTCTTCGTGGCTCATTTCTAAAATAAACGATTATGTTTCTAGTAGCGACTAGCGTAGGCATTCCACACTGAAACTATTCAGTCGTTGAACTCCGATTACAATGTACTAAAGTGCATATAGTATACAAATACCGTAAAAGAAAGGTTGTAGCAATAATTCGAATATTGTTATGAATATCGGAAATGAAAAAAAAAAGTGTAAATATAAGAAAAAACTAGAGAAAAATCCGAGACGGACATTGTCTAATTTCATAGAGATATCCAAAAGGAAAACTTGTGACATCATTAGGTTGAAGACGACCGCGAGAAAACGAGTTCACTGATTTCAAATCTAAAGTCTGTCACTTTCAACCTACTTTCTCTTTCTTCTCACTTTTTAAATCTAAAGTCCTTTACTTTCTACATAGTTTCTACTCTGAAGTCCTTTCCTTTCTACCTACTTTCTCTTTCTACCGACTTTCAAATCTAAAGTCCGTTTTTTTCTACCAACTTTCTTTACCTACCTACTTTCAAATCTAAAGTCCGTTTTTTCTACCAACTTTCTTTACCTACCTACTTTCAAATCAAAAGTCTATTTCTTTCTACCTACTTTATCTTTATACCTACTTTCAAATCTAAAGTCCATTTTTCTTTCTACCTACTCTGAAATCTAAAGTCCACTTCTTTCTACATACTTTCTCTAACGTGTCTAAGTGTTAGAATGCGTGGGAGGGGGAGTGTATAAGTAGTATAACATGCACAGATTAAATCGGCAGGTAAATCAAGAAGATCCTTGATCTCAAAATCTGAAGTTAGTTTTTCAGTACCAACTTTTCCTTAGGCTTACAGAGAACGTGCATATACGAGTATTATACAAAAGTACCGTAACGGAGTCTTAAAAGTAGCGGGAAAAAAATAAATAGAAAAACGGAAGTTCATTATCTCTAAATATATCGTGTATTATAAGTTTCACTTAAATATTTAAAGAACTAAAATAGTGCAATATGTTAATCACACGTTCTCCTTCAAACAAGCCTGCTTCTCTCTTCTCTTAATTACAACCAGCAAGCTCCTTCGTTGGAGGTTCAAAGACTGAACATAGCTGAAGTAAGGCAGCTAATGTTTTCAAGACAAATTGCTTCAGGTTGACTCCCACAGGTCATCTATTTCAGAAGAAGCATGCTCTCTACTGCCTTCCCCCACCTCTTTCTCGTTCTTTCTGCCAGTCTCTTGAAACGAGAGAGAAACTCCAGGTAAAGGGTAAAGCATAAAGCGGTTCTTCCCTTAGAATTCTTGCTGACGCTGCGCTGCCGACTCCTTCATTTGTCTATTATATTTGTTGCAGAAGATAAGGTTTTAATCAAGTTTTGCTTCATATGAAGACCTTCTTCTGTGTGGTGGGTACGAAACTTACACAGAGAGGCAAAACTTAAAAGCATTCACGATTAATGAGCTCGTCTGTTAACATTAAACGGTTTTCATTAATGCCATAAGTTAAACTACCCCCCACAAAAAATGTTCTTTAGGGAAGGTCTGATAAAAGAGGTTTACTGAGTGTCGGATGGAATAGGAGTTACTTGTTTAATGTCTCAGTAATTCTTATTTGTAATTCTTATTAAGTTTTATGAGGACAGATAATTCAGCCTTACTCTTGTTGAAAAACTCGTATGGTTCAAATACAATTTTCATAAATACCTAAATACCTATCGTTATTACACATTCCACAATACCATTATATCATATGCACATATTATTCCACAATACCAGGGCCTCCAACTTATCAGGCCATACGGGCCACATATCAAGTTTGTAAACACTGTGGGGGCCAGACCAACATATTTTATTATAAATACAGGATGTTCTTCGAAATCACTCTCAGATGATGAATCACCCACCCACCTCCATTTAAAGGCTATTTTAAATCCAATTCCCAGTGAATTCAATCATTAAATATATATAAAGACAAATCAAAATATTTTTAAATATAAACTAACCAAACCAAACGTTACCTAACCTATTTTCCACGCTTGAATAATATGGGGTTTATTCTAAAGAGCAGCCGAAATACACGAAGATAAATTTGTTATGCAAATTATTATGATTTGTACATAATAATAAATGAAGTTTACTGCACATTTATACTTACATGCAGGTTAAAATCAATACATTTCAGTGAAATACATTGAACTTGAGTTTTTAACCCAGAATGTTGCCTTATCTTGTGGCTTCAATTTAGTCTGTTTTATTATTAAAATCTCTCGCAAATGGTTGTCATTTAGATTAACTCTGTACTTTGATTTTGTAAATTTCATGACAGAAAAGGTCTGAGAAAATTGGTTTGCAAAAGAGGTTTGCAAAATTCATCACAAAAATATTCGTTATGGGCAAAATTCTTGTCCATTTTTGTTGCCCTTAATATTTCTGGTTCAGGTCGGGAGAGAGAAGGAGAAAAGATTCTGAAGGAGTTGGTCAGGACCTTTCCATTCAATCCTGGCATTTGCCTAGTATAACCGAGGAAACCCCTAAAAACCTAAGACTGTCGGCGTGGGATTCGTACCTGTGCCTCGTTATGCAGCTTCGAAACCCGACATCCTTGCCATCGACCACGAGTGCTGGCTGATAAAACACTTTGCTGTGTAACGTGTACTATCCACTTAAGTAGATGTTAGTAAAGTCTAGTTCTGAGTTCTGTAGCCGCGAGGGAGGAGTCGTAGCGTGATCGTGGGTGGGAAGACATTTTTAATAGCCAATACGAGGTAGGTAGTGAAAGCGCGAGTTCTCGATGATTGCTTGTACACTTCTCACTTCACCCCGCGCGCTAGCCAACACCCTTCTCAGAGATCTACATAACTCGGAACTACACAATAAATTTATTTAGATAAGACATACATGAACGTTCGAGTACGTTGAGAAGGTTGGGTAGGTGAAAGTACTATGTTATTTTCCTTTCCAAATTTGTCGCAAACCGCGGCCTGAGTTCAACTCCTTCGTGAGCCGTATGCACAATACCATTATCAAATGTTTTAATGAATTCAGTTACGATTTACTTTCTAGACTAACCAGATAAGTAGTTAAGCTCGTTGTGTAGCATTCAAGGGGTCTTTGATTTCTATTCCCATTGCGGATGTAAGTAATTTACAATCGATTTAAACGGTAGGAACTATTACAGCAATTAGTTTAATATCTTTTTACTTGATAAAGAGTTAGAAAACGAAAATGATATCCTAAATATACATAATCTATAAATATATATAGGAGAATCGTTCAAAAAGTAGTTCCTTTTTGCGCATCGTTCTCGCGCATTTAAAGTCAGCCAATCTCAGTCGCTTGTTTGCCATGCTTCGCGTGAGCTTCATCGCATATTCGTTACTATAGCAACAAGCAGATGATGACGTCACTCGCTCAAATACTTCATTTCTATTTTTTGTACTGCTATAAATTATTTTTTTAAGTTTATTTTTTCAATGGATTCGTGTTTCAGAGTGGATATGTTATTTCAAAAAATGGATATTTAGAAGTGTTTTTTGTAAATATTCAGAACTTTTCTTGGGTACCTTTTTAATTTTAAATCGTGTACTAGATTCTTGATGATCCTCGTATATGGATTTAAAAAAATCTCTCTATGTCAGCCCGATGTTAAAGGAAACCAGTCAACATCGATTCCGGTAAAACAAATTTTTTATTACTCCGTTGCAAACATTTTAAGAAATCATTAACATACAAAGTATACACAAAGGTAAAGATGGAATCTCTACTTTCATTGGCTTGATTGAATGTAAGTCGATTTTCTTCTCAACTCTATAAATAAATAAAGAAAGAAGAAGAAGAATCTGGAACATTATTTTCCTGTCTTCAGTTAACAAAAGTTTTCCATCTTACTCAGCGATAGAATAAGAGGGAAAATTGGAAATCAACCAATATATTTAAAGATAGAACATTATGTAGGGAAAAAAAGAGGTTGATGAAATGTTACAACAAGCTGCTTCACTTTTCTGTTAAGTTACACAAAAGAGGTAAGTAATAGTTCAAGAAGAAAATTAGAGAGAAACGAAGAAAGAATTTGTGGCAATTTACTTGTATTGATTTTTATTGAACAAACATGCATGAACAAGGCGAAAATTGAATTCTGTAAATGACATATTCATTGTACGATGTGCTGTATTCTTTTTTTTTTGTTTTGTTTTGTTTAGCCGTTTCAGAGTTTCTCTTACTTACCGAAATAGATATTTATTATTTTTTTTAAAAAAAAAACATAATAATATGTACATTTCATGAAATGATGCAAGATTTTTTAAAATTAAAACTTTACATTTCATAGGAAAAGTTAACAGCCCTCTGTTGCTCAAGTATACATCGGTTTTCGAATTTTTAAATATAATTTGACGGAGCGGCTGTAGCTCAGTGTTAGAGCGTTGGCTTTGCATTTGGGAGGTTCTGGGTTCAATCTCAGTTGCCGACTATTCTGACTGTTTTCCCAGGGTTTTTCCTCAATCATAACAGACAGATGTCAGGATGATACCTTCAAATTTGGCTCTAGCTGTCTCCCTTCCGTATCTTTTCCCCTATACCCTATCCCGGCCTGAGCGTTAGATGTCTAAAGGCCATAAAATAAATTCAAATTTAAATGTTAATTGGTTTAATAACATTTTTATCATTAATTTTCCTAGGTTTAAAATTAAAAGTAGAATAAAAAATTCTTCAGAAACACAAATTTCCTCTCCTCCACGTCGAAAACGTAGCTTTTTAGTTAATCGATGTGTCTCTCGACTTTGCACGAAACTTCAATTCGTCTTAATTTGAAATATAGTATTTCTTTCAAAGATATTATCCGCTCAAAACATGAATAATACCTCTAGGAAGCAATTTTAAATCAATAATAATGATAAGATGATACCTACCCGATATACAACCTCTGAGAGAGATCAAATATACTACTCCAATAATATGTTAATAATATACTATCGTTAGCATTGCAATGAGACCTGTAAACTTATTGTATATCTATTTAGAAAACAAAATATTTTTAATTTGAATTTATTTATGGAACTGGGTATATTTGGCTCAGGTCATAACAAAAGCCTTTAAAGAGTGCTAAGAATAAAGTGCAACACTACTGTTCTGTTGTTTAGTATAATGATCCGAATTTTATATATGATGTTCTTTTAATGCCCGCCTTTTCACATATCAGACAACTACTACAATGACTCTTGTAAAAGCAAGTAGTGATTGCAACATGTGATTAGTAGAAAGATAATAGTAATCCTTACTTGCTGTTAGGAATGATACAAATCACTTAAAATCTTACAGTATTTTATGAATGTAGCTAAACTATCCACTGAGAATTTATGTTATACCTTCTGGCTAATTCTGCTTACGAGATCTTGCTGTTTACGATGATCGTAAACAATGAAATGTGAGCTTTTTTATGAGAGTTCTAAAAACCATATAGTTACAATCGGTTCTTGAAAATTATGCCAATAACTAATATGTCGTCTTCTTTTATCTTCTACAATACGATAGCCTTTACAACTGTTAAATAAAGACATGAAATGAGCCTCTAAACGGACATTTGTCTACCTACAGCTTCAACCACGTGCTCGTATTTTGATGATTAAATCTAGCTGGAAAGGATTCAATGAAACCATTACTGTTAACGAAAAGTTCCCTAAATTATTTTTCTCAAGGAAGAGGTTAGTGTAATGGATCATTACTCTTGTTATCAGTATAATTATTTCGGAGAGGTTATTCAAGGAACGACAGTGGTAAGATTTTACTATAAAAAATATCAGTTTTGCACACTTTTTATACACATTTGCGAAATTTTTAGTTTAGTGCACAAGAACTGTAAAAGATGTGTTGCAGTAGGAGTTTATTATGTCTTCTGAACAATAAACACTTCTCTTTTTTCAAACATAGATTACTTTTTATACACCTCTTGTTCATATTTTGCGCACATTATATCCAGATAAAATTAATTTTGTTTCATATTTCTTATCAAATTTCTTCAATATATAAGCAGAAAAGTGACAGACTTAGTATGTTCCTCGAAGTTCAGTGTTAAGCAATGTCCTAACGAGTTCAGTTTTCACTTTCTATTACCTTCGGTACTATTCTCTCACCTGTTCTCCTCAGTTCTTTTTTAAATCATATTACTTCTCTACCAACATTTGCGCGTGATTTCTGTGAACGCACATAGCACGGGTTCATTCCCTCTACATATCAGAAATATTCCTCAAATAATATGAAATACACCTGGGAAATTCCCAGAAGACTGAGATGACGTAAAACGCGTGACCTCAGTCGATCCCCTGACCTGAGCCAAAGTAGCCTAAAGGATTTAAAATTCAATTCAATTCTCAGTCAATTTCTGTGTTGTGTTGCTAAGGTGCGCTTCTCACCAGGCGTCAAAGCGGTCATTTCATTCGCACCGACCCAATTAATGTTATTGAAAATGAGGAAGTATAAAATCAATTTATTATTTATAATTAATTTCATGATCCAAAAGAAATAAGAGGAAGAATATACAAACTTTTTCATTTTCAGTAACTCGTACGCGAAATATATTCAAACATGGCTTCAGAAGTTTATCCTTCCGTAACAAACTCGATGAGAATTTTAAAATGTATATCTTCTTTGTATACATTGAAAAGCTCTGCTTGGCTAAGCATTATTTTTCGCACGTCATTTGCCAAGGGACTCAATCCATTAGCTCTACTATGTTTTGCTTGTATTTTGAGAAAATTCCGATGATAAGAAACGGATGAGGGATTAAAAAAAAAGTATCGATTTGCATCCAGACCTCGTTTTTTCTGCTTGCTAATGGTTCTTTCTTTAAACATATAGGGAAACGGAGAATTTGGGGCAGAGAGAGAGAGAGAGAGAGAGAGAGAGAAAGAGAAGAGTGAGTTGTGGCTTTTTGGGAACTAATTTCAACCGCTCGGCTACTTATGCTGATACTAATTAGATCAATAATTCATTCGAATAATTAATTTCACATTTTGTAGAAGGCTTTTTACGTATTTATCGTATGTACCAAATTTTGTAAATAAAAGTGTGGCTTAAATTTTTATTTGTTGTTGTTATATGTTAAACTCTTAATGCATTAATGTGAAGGTGGAATTAAAATCAAATCCAGGATTAACTTCACCTGAAAAATATGATTAGTGGGACTTTATGTACTTATTTTTCTTAATTTAAAATATACCTTTTAAAATGGAATGACTAATTAATTCATTTTACATTAGTGTTATTTTTTTTTCATCAAAGTGGGGTATATGAACAAATCCGGGATTTATTTTTATTTTAATATTGTAAAATAGTTCTGATCTCATATGGATGTTTTTTTAATGTTTCATTGGTTCTTCTAATGCGTGCGAAATTAAAAAAAAAATTCCAAATTTTTCCAATATCTAAGTCGGACTCCCCCTTCTCCCTCCCTCCCCCTCTCTCCCCAGCTTACATGAAGCTTTAGGATAAAGTGAAGTCACGTTTCTGTTTACCCAAATCTGATTACGATGTTATTTTCTGTCCATATGTATATATCAAATGTGGAAAAGGGATGTATTAAAATCGGAGTCAAATGAATAGACGACTTACCAGTTTCGAGAGAATCCATTTTGAATAATAAATTACAAATGATACCAGAATTATATCCAAAATACATACATGTTAGATCAGGGGTCTTTAATTATTATCTCCGGGAGTCCAGATTCATGGTAATATCACAATAAAAAGGCCTTTGCAGGCCCAGATATTTAATCGAGTATGAGTAACGTAGTGAATGAATTGTTATTAACGTTCTAAAAGAAATGGTAAGTTTCTAAGGACGGGACCTACAGTATTTTTTTTGGAAAAGTGGTATCTGTACCTCTCCGTTCAGCGAACCCCGGCGGGAATTGAACCCCTGACCA
>JAGDQP010049163.1:0-14566 GCA_022664845.1 Lepisma saccharinum | reverse complement strand
AAAAAAATATTAAATACAAACTTTAACACGATGAGTCTTGAGAACAGACGTACTCTTCATGAAATGATTTTTCTTTACAAAGTGTTTACAAATAGAATAGATTGCATCAATCTGCTCTCAAACTTTCAGATACATGTCCCATCAACCAAAACCAGAACAGAAAATTCAGGATTCTTTTATTATCAAAAACCGCGAATAAATATTATGCATAAGTCAGCAACTTGGAGAATGAGCGCAACCTATAATGCCATAAGTAAAAGAGCTAAGGAAATTGACTTTCATAACATGAATCTTAAACAAATTCATAACATTGTAAAAAAAAAAAAAACTGTATGCAGATTGCACTCGTAGTGGTGACAATAATTTAAAATATTGTAATAAGGTTCTCCTGTTGTGTTCTAAACTAAATAAATAAAAGTGAATTCGGGTTATTAAATGCACTTTCATTAGCCAATAAAATCAACATTCAAGTCACTCTCTTTCCCTTCTCAAACGTAACCAAATGAACCAAAATGAAAGAGAAAGAAATAACAAACAGAGAAGGATAAGTTGATTAACGCCACCAGAGGAATGCAGAGCGCTCTTGACCAACATCTGGGTGCTTAGTTTCGTAATAGATCAGGTGAGGTGGTTCCAGCTATTTGACTTTTCTCACTCATACATGGTGCTCAAATACATACATGTATCTCTTTCTCCTCTCTCTCTCTTTCTCTCTCTCTCACTCACTTTTATTTCAACCTGATCATGTTGCAAGCGAAGGATCTTGCAGAACACTTGAACCAACAAATCAAAAGTTAACAAACACGCTATAATCGGGGAATTCCAGTTGCGCTTCTTTTGCTCAGTCACTTACCTTTTGGTAATGAGTTCAGTCACACATCAAATAATTACTCTCTGCTTCCACATTACTTGAAAAATTCCTCATGTGAACGATTGGTCGAAACAACTTGTTAATATAAGTGTGTGCCAATTTTTGTTAGTAGACATTGAATCAACAGTTTGAACAAATAATAATAATAATAAACCTAACATCAAATAAGTCAATGTACAGGGTTTTTGGTTCCAAGTACATTGTTTGCAATCTAGGGCGTTTGTTAGTTTGTGGATAGAGTGCATCCACTTGGAACTTCTGGAATATTTTTATTAGTACTATTATTTTATAAGTATTAACATATAACATGGGTAGAAACTAGGTTGAAACAAGTGTAGACCAACTACTATCGTCCTTTTCCCTCTCGAACAATTACGTCCTAAACTGAATTGGATGCTTCACAGTGGTATATTGTCACAGATAATGAGGCCAATCCTTTCTCTAGAGGTTCTTCTGCCTGTCATTGTTGTGTCAGATGACTTTTACACTGATTAAAAGCGAAAATTAAGTGATTTCACTGTCAAATATAACGAACCATAAATGACCAGTCTTAATTTTTTCAAACAAAAAGGTATATTTTGGATATATCTCTCTCATTGTCTTCTTTATTAGATTATAATCAGGTCATGTAACTTCTCAAGCTCATTTATATATAAAAAAAAAATTAAAAAAGATCCAATTTTTTGTGTGATGTAAATTATACGCAATTCCAATGTAAAAAAAAACAAACCTCAACTAATGCATTGATAAATAAATCCATTAAAAGTAAGACATACTATGCAGTCATTCTTAAGGAAATATGACAAATTTGATTAACTAATTAATCGGAGCAAAGACATATGTGAAGAAAAGATGAAAAAAAAATACTTATATTACATAACGTACGAGAAATCAGAAAAGAAAACTCGGATCAGAGTGTTCAGTTCCTGGATTCGACTCCTCTACAATTAGACCATTAACTAACTCTATGGCTTATGGAACTCGCAAGTTCATGGCCGCAGTAACAAACGTTCACCATTGGATTCTATCCTGGGCAATGTCGAGCCAGTTTTCATAACGAACACCTACTTCTCGAAGATCTCTTTTAATATTCTCCTCCCAACGACATCTCGGTCTTCCCAATGGTTTCCTTCCATCCGGTCTTCCAACCAGGATAGAATATAATCTTTGTTTTTCCCCCATCCGAGCTGCATGCCTGCCCACCTTAGTCGTCGCGATTTCATTATTTTTACATCATCTGATGAATCGTACAGTCCGTGGAGTTGTTCACTACGCAGTCTCCTCCACTCTCCAGTTATCTCGTCCCGTTTCTGTCCGTATATCTTTCTCAAAACCTTATTTTCAAACACACGTAATTTATGTTCATCTGCTAGGGTCGTACTCCAACTTTCGCAACCGTAAAGTATTACCGGCAGAATAACCGTTCTGTATATTTTCAATTTCCTTTATATTAATCGCGATGTAATAGGCCTAAGTTTTTGGACTGAATAGAAACATACGTTCCCCGATACTAAGCGACTTTGTATTTCTTCCGTGACCTAATTTTTGCTTGTTACGTATACTATTAGACCATTACATTTAAATATCAAGGTGGAAGAATTAAACAGTTAGGTTTGCCAGTATTAATATTTATAATTCCTTGGTTCCTTCTGTTTAAATGAATCTACGCAATTTATTTGTCATTGCACTTACTGAACAGTCCTTATGAAACTGTACGACAGGACCTATGTTGAAGGTGGTACGAATGTTCAATATATCGATCCATGTTTCAACTAGAAATATCGACATCAAGTAAAATTGGTATTTAATATATGTATATCGAACTAATATCGATATAAATGATGTCGGATGTCCAACGATTTTTTCATATTCTTTGTTCGTATATCAGAACAACACTCGAGTTTCAGCAAGTTCTGCATTTGAATAATATTTCATTTCACATAATCTCTCAGTTCAATTTAGAACATTTCGATATCAAGCACGTTAAGTTTCGAGTGATATTCCGATACGATTTGTTACATAATACCCAATGATTGTTCTGTGTAAACAATATACGATTTCCAACATTTTTTTTTTTTTTACATAAGAATAATTTTTGACTTTAACGATTTTTCGATATACCCTATTTTCGATTTCAAAACATTCCTCTACATGAGTGATGTTCTATTTTCAACAATTATTCAATATAAACGACATGTGACGTTCGATATTTTGATATTCGTTAATCCGAATCGATCCCCCACTGATGTTCGAGAGATGTCACAAATCACACAGCTTTACCTATTTTCCTCCTCGCCCTCCCTCTTCGAGATATTGTTTGTACATTTAGAATAGCAGTGGGTGTTTCCCGGTAGTAATAGATTCTCTTGCATAGGCGCAGTGTTATGAAAGAAGTGACAAATACATAGACACCATTCCTCATGTTCTGTTCCGTGCGAATGACTGACGCTATTCCGAACTAATCTTTCACATAACGAAAGCTAAACAATGCTTTCTTTTATTTATCCATTTGCCTTATATTTTCCTCGACTCACTCACACAAACACAAATATTCACACATGTTGCACCGAAGTTATCGTACGTTACAAAGCTTCCCCTCACATGCTTTTAATACGTTACGTAACTCTCCTACACCACAGATGTAAGAAGACATCGTGGCTGCTTCTTTTCGAGTGGGTCCATTCATTCCAGAAATAAATATTTGTACTCTCTCTCTCTTTCTCTCTGTTCGTCTGAAAGGATCCCTTGTGTACATATTGCTTAACTCACTTTCAGGTGATTATCACTCTGCAAACACCACTAGTTTCGTTAATTACTTCATTCGTTATTAGCCGGACAATATCTACTGTTGGTTACAAAGAGTGTCTTTCTCGCACAAGTGTAACGGGACAATGCTATACTTGTTACTTCAAAATGTATACGTGTATGATTTTCAATTAACACATAATATTTTTGGAGTTTATAATTTTGATTAATGACACTGGAGTGGCTATGAATCTTATCTTGTAAGCTCAACATTTCATTCCGTACAGAGGAATAAGCATATAATTTTGTATTATAAACGTGTGTGCTACTGAAGAACGTATCATTGTTGCACAATTTAAGTAACACAACATTTTAATGTAATGTGGGGTTTTGGAAAGAGTGGTTATTAAGGAAGAATCATTTTCACAATTAATCTAAGAGTTTGGCACCACACTCAAATAACTAAAATTTGATTAACTTGTCCAGATAAAGAATTCCACTAATTTGTTATCATACAAAATGACCGATTGTCTTAGGTAACCAATTGGATGATCATGCACCTAGACAGTAGACAGTTCAGAGCTCCAGAAACATAATTGTGCTAAACGGAAAGATAGTTGAAACCATAATCTTTGGAAAGTTTGCGCGTTACATAATGCACTGCATTTTATAATAAATACTCCTGTTGCTGCACGTAGTTCTCTAACCGTTCAAAAGTAAATAGATCGGAAACTACTACAGCCAAATACAGGGAATTCTTTTAGCAACGCAACGCAGCACTTGTCGGCCGAGCTTGCGCTTGACTCACCTATCCCCGCTCGTTATTCGCCCCCGTCCATATCTCTCCCATGACTGCATGCTGCACGGTTTATTGCTGAATAGATTTCATTTTTCTTTCCACCAATTTTACATATATGTAGTAATGAATATGGTTCGTCAATATGTCCGGCACACCCTGATGTTCAAATATGTGAATTAATTTATTTTATAATTGTAACTCAATGTGTGGTGGCCTAAGGTTACCGAAGAAACATGGGCCGGTTCGTGGGCAGGGGAATGGTGAATCAAGCGAGAAGTGCTACCTGGAAGTCCTGCGTTGCGTTGCTTAACGTCTTCCCTGTATTTTTTTTACATTATTACGTGGAAATAATAGATACGATGGAAACAGGACATTTTCCCCCTTAGAGTGTAAAAACACAAAGCTCTGACTATGGTTTTATTGCTGTGCTCAAGCTCCACGTACTTGTCACGTGGTCTTGAAAGCACGTGATTGCGCTGTTGTAAAATTTGTCGCACAGGCCACTCCGAAATACACAAAAGCTCTACTCTAATGACTTGAGCAACAACACGTGCTCTTAAAAAATGTTTTGCTGTAATTGATATATAGTTGAACAGCTACTACATTACTACAGATGCAAGCATTTATTTACCTGATGTGGAAACAGCAGCGATACTTTCTATTGCGCGACATTATACCCAGTCAGTCACAGGGATGTTGCCTTCTGCCATTTGTGTTGCTTCTCCGTGATTGGAGGCCGTCTGATACGTTGTGGTGACCTTATGAATTGCCTCAGAAAGCTTTCAAAGACTTGCCACATAACAGTTTCACACAGTACCGGTACTCGTTGAATGGACTTTGACACTTTATCTCTCTTGTTCTCCCTGCGTAGGTGCGTCTTTACCTTAGTGTTCCAAGTCGGGAAGTTCCACTTACCAGAACTTAATATTAGAACTAAACTCATCAGTAGTTTCTTCGCAATTATGATTTTTTTTTTTTACTTCGCGATAAAATTATAATAAAGTTCATTTTTGGTCTTTACAGTAAAAAAGCAAAGAAAATGCAAAACACATTTCATTATGAGGCTAACCGTAAGTAAGTGGTAACATCAAACTTAATTTTCCCGTTTGATGAATCGGAGAACGGAGAGTGTTTATAATGGTTTAAATTTGATCCTATAACGGGTTTAAAGTAGAAGTGTTGCTAAACGGTTTTTAATACGTCAAAATCTAGCTGAAAGTCTGTAGTTTACAAAATTAACTGTTCTGTCTGATTCCACATATATTTCAAAATAAGAAGAAAACGAGCAAATTTCGAGGTTTTAAGAGACTTTCTCTTGCCCATCTCAACGCTCATGCGGGCTAGGACCTGTGCCGCTGTCCACAAGGTTGTGGGTTCAAATTCCGCTTGGAGCATGGATGTATGTGGATACTAACGGATCTATCAAGGGACATTATCTAACTGTCCCCTTCCGATGTCCTTGACACATTGTACGTTTGTAGAGGAAATAAAAATAGCAGACCCGTATTTTTTGGAGGAGGTTTGGCCCAAAAACGGTTTCAGGAGGGGCAAACTCCCCTCCAAAGTTCAAGAATGGCAGAATATGAAATTGCTAAAACACAATGTATTCTTCGATATCCTTGCAGAGAAGCTAAAATTAGTAAAATTAGCAGACACGTATTTTTTTTTGTTTTTGCCCAAAAACAGTTTGAGGGGGGCAAATCCCCCTCCAAAATTTAACAAGGGCACAATTTGCAAGTGCGTAGAGGAGTATATTAGGATATATATATATATATATTTGTTCGGGCAGAAAACAGTTTAACAGGGGGAGGGGAAATTTTAAGAATGGCACAATGTTGAAGCGCTAAAACACAAAGGAAGCCATATAAATTTGAACAGGTATAACAGAAAATGTAATGGGACATACAGAGCACATACAATATAGTCACCGATGGCAATGGTAGTGTACCAAGAGGCCAAAATTAGAGACAATAAGAACGAGACGGTCTGGTTGAACTGTCCAATCATACCATAGTAACCGTGGTGTTTCCACGTGGTATCACACGTGATACCAGGCAAATGCCGATAACAATACCACGTAAACTGCTACCTTTCGCCAAGAATCTGTACATTTATACGCATGAAATAGTGAAAAGGCGGGGGCCAACTAACCGCCAGAACCTTATATAAAATTATACCTACTAACAGTCTCCGACAGCGAGTTTTCTCCACCCTTTTTGTGGAGTTTTTTATCTGTTGTACTAACAATCTGGGATTCAGATTTTAATATTACCGACTCAAGGTTTTTTTTACCGGCACCACCGGCTTTTTTAAGCCTCTATCAAAATCTTTTTTTCGCGCTATCCTATCTTCTTTTTTCACCTTCTTTCTCTATCTCCGATGTAGTGGTAAATGTCTTGTGTAGATAGAAACCTCTAGTTTACCTCATTCCTATGCTTTAATGTAGTTCCTTGGAGGGACCCAACTATCTTAGTATTTCTGTTTCTGTTTCAATCAATCCAATGTCCTTAGATGATATTACCTACTTTCACAAGAAACCTTGTGTGAAGTAAATATTGAAAGTAAAAGAGAAAAATTGAAAGCCACTCGAAACTGGTAGATCCGAGTTGGAGTCCAGCCACAGCTTATGGCACAGTTACTACCTTCAGGAAGTAACACAAGCTATACTTGTTTCTCTTGAGACGACGTTATTTCATGTGTATGTCATAAGTATTCGTCGCACATTACTTTCAGCATTTCAACATAGTGCCCCTGTTAAACTTTGGAGGGGGTGTTGCCCCGCAAACCATTTTTGGGCCAAAACAAAAAATACGTGTCTGCCAATTTCAGTTCTTCTACAAACGTATAAAGTTTCAAGGAAATAGGAGGGGGTCATTTACTGTTAGATAATGTCCCTTGTAAGACAGTAGTTACTAAAATGACCCACACAAAATTAAGTTTAAAAAACTTTACTAGACACCCCCTCAATTTCTAATACAGTAAAGAAGCGAATTGTTATAACAATATTGTGGCATTGAAAGCTGAACTTTTCTGCTTTGACGTAAGCAACATCATATTTCTCGTTTTATACACGAATTTTATACTAAGTAAATCGTTAAACAAATAATAAAAAAAAAATTCTCTTTCGAATATGTCATAAAGTATGCAATAGAATTCGTATACAAAGATTAAAACTTATGTGCTGCTTCTTGAAAAGTGCAATGGCAACACATCGTTCCAACACTCGATTCGTTTCTTTGGCACAATGTGGTCGTTAGATTGACTAGAAAAGAGAAAGAATTGTTCTGGACACATGTATTTATTTATGGACTTTTGGCATTCTTTCCTCAGGCCGGGATAGGTTAGATAAAAGATGGGGAAGATATTGACCAGGGCATTACTTAAGGTATCATCCCGGTATTTGTCCAGTAAAACTGAGGGAAACCTTCGAAAACCTCAATCAGGATGGTCGGCCGTGGGATTGGCAGGTTTGGTTATCTTAAAAAGCATAAGAGGTTGGACAAAACAGTAATTTTGAAAACTACAGAGCTGTGAATAAATAAATTTATTAGCAAGAACATATTTTATTTACAGCATGATGAGATGGCAAATTCAAACGCTTCCTTCTGCAAACAACAAGGTGAAAAGTTATATATATATCATATTACAGATCGAGTTCGAGAGGTGCTACAATATTTTATATACAGAAATCACCGTCTGATTTAATTTCTTGACAATTAATGCAATTAGAGAAGGAAAAGTGGTCCTCAGAATTAGCATTGATGTTTCCACAAGCGAGGTTCACTTTTGAGTTTTAACGCCCAAAAAAAGGGGTAAAATTTAGCTTAGGAAAAGGATTTTCACAGTGACAAAACTTCAGGGTTTTGTGAACAACTGTAGAAACTAGAAAATTTCATGAAAATATTTTGAAAACTTTGGTTTTTACAGGTCTATTTTTTCGTTACACGAATTAAAAAAATGGTTGATTACTACTTACCAACCCACTTTTGGGAGAAACTGACAATACTAAACATAGAGGCAAAATATTCCATTTTCTCGGATATTTCTAATACAAAAACATATTTGGGGAAGAGACCCATTGAAGACAGTTCTGAAAAAAACTGGAACTTTCTAGACATTTACTTCGTTTATCCGGTTTCTCTAAAAAGAAAGTTATACCACTATTACACGCAGTATTTGAATTAATCATAATGATCTACTACTACCAATGACTGAGAAAAATAAAAACAATCACTTCTTGTGTTAATGCAACGTAAATTAATCGAACAGTATTTACTGTTCCTAACAGCAATGTATAGTTTATAGCAACTTTCTTTAGAGTTCATCAAAAAGAATGGTAGTTCTTCGAGTGACGCTAAGAAACGAGTCTGTTTGCGTCACTCACATACGTGTATATACAACTTATTTTGGATCTAGCGAACTATAAGCCCGATTTTGATGCTTGAACTTGCATTTGAAAGCCCTTTACAACACTAAGACACAGAAACATATGGGTCAGCAGGACCTCCCTGGGACCCACTAGGGTGGTTCGAAAAAAAATCAGAATTTCACATTTCTCATGATAACACTGACACCAGACCATATAGGCGGCCGAAACTTTCGGAATCGTAATCTACGCTACAATATCTTTCAAACGGCGTATTACACAACATCGGTGAAGGGGTTCAAAAGTTATTATTTTTCTTAGTTGAATCACGGAATTTTCACAAATGCTCGAAAAGTGTGTCTGTAATTCTGTCTGTCTTTTTGCTTTAGCCCGAAATGGTTGGTACCAGGGGGATTTGGGGATTAATTGCGGACCCCGTAGGATTAAAAAAAAAATGCTTATTTTTTTTATAGGAGTTAACCGTTTTCGAGATACGGAATCTACCATTATCCCAAATCGACCTTTTGTATGAAGACTGTTTACTTTTTATTCGATTTCGACCAAATGGCGACACAATGTTTGCCTATGGAAAAACGTAATCCGCGCAAAATTTTGGAAAATCGGAGTATGCATGTATTAAACACATGCGTTATTAATTTAACTCAAATTATTTTTATGTTTTTTTTTTTTAATACGTAGCCTTACAAAATAAGTGAAATCAGTGCAAAAAATCCTTCGGGGTAAAGGGAAGAGTGTTGCAAGTATTCTACTCACATTTTGCGAGTGACTTTCTTTGTGTTACTAGGGGGGAAGGGAGGATACTAAGTCTCTTAATTTTATTACAAAAGAAACCATTCCGCCATAGTGACACAAAGAAAGTCACTCGCAAAATGGATATCACTTATTTTTATTCTTGCGTCACTCTTCCCTTTACCCGAAGGGTTATTTGTACTGATATACTTTATTGGAAAATCAAAATCGTTGAAAAAATGCACTCTTACAACATAATCGTTGGGTGAATTGTAACGCTTGCTTTTCTGTAATCAAGTGTTCCCGAGTTGATACCACCTGTGCGGACATGAGTGGTCTCGAGCCCACTTTAATGTATAGGTCTCGTTCATAAAGATAAAGATAAAATGAATTGTATGGGCGGTAAAAGCACTATGGCTTACGCCCGTCCCGAGGTCTCGTTCATAGGACGTCATCTTCTTCCGACAGAAGCAAACCACCATCGGTTCACAGTGCCCAGGAAGCTTCTAGCCATCGTCCAAGTATAGCACCCAGCATCACCATTATGTTTACAGTCGCATACCAATGCTTAGTTTGCACCAATTAATACCAGGGGGAGGGGGGCGGTCCGGACTCCAAGTTGGTGATAATTGTAATTAGCCCTATAAATAAATTATCTGACGGGATATGTGTAACTGAATATCCTAGAAGGATATAGGGTTCAAGTATGTATTTTAAGTTCCCTTTCAGTGGCGTATCCAGAGAGAGGCCGCGGGGGGCACACATTCCCTCTCAAAGGAATATGCTCTATTTTTGCATTGTATCAAGAATTATTCTAAGAAAAATCTTCATTTTCTTTCCGAACCAACCTAGAAATATTAAGAGTAGCATAGCAATTCCCAATTTGTACCGAAAAACAGCAAAGGGGCCAGGGGGCGCGTGCCCCCTCAAAAATATATGCCCTATTTTTGTATTATATCAAGAAATATTCTCAGAAAAAGTTTCATTTCTTTCCGCGAACCAACCTACAAATATTAACAGTCGCGTACCAATTCCCAATTTGTACTGAAAAACACCAAAGGGAGAGGAAGGGGGCGCATGCCCCCTTCAAAGGAATATGCTCTCCTTTGGCATTATATGAAGAAGTATGCTAAGAAAAAGCTTCGAATTGTTCCGAAACTAACGTAGAAATATTAAGAGTCGCATACAAGTTCCGAATTTGTAAAAAAAAAAAAAAAAAAAAACACCGACGAGGGAGGGGCATCGCGAACCCCAAAACTCTGAATATTGTTCTTAGCCTTAAAAATAAAGAAAAGTAACCAAATTTGTGAATTTCAAAACGCAACAAACTACAAACACCACATCGTATAATATCTAACCACAATGATATACTTTATGACTGTGAGTTTGGAACAATTGCATTTTTTACATGAAAAACTACGCAAATAGAAAGTAAAATAACAAACATTTTATTGAGTGTAATTTCATTGAATAATTTTCTTAGATATGTTACCATCTTGACAAATTGCATAAGTTGCTGTACCAAACGCAGTCTGTCTGTCATCTAGTGGAAACGTGAATAATAATAAATAAAAATAACAATAAAAGAGCTTCAAGTTTACGGCAAAGCGAAAATGTGTTCTATGGAATTCGTGGAGAGGTTAGAACATTTTTTTACTCTTTATTTGTTGACAGGAAGAAAAAAAATTACGCGTTATGTCCGGAAAACACATAATGACTCTGAAAGGTACTGAAATTGTTAACAAAAAACCAAGCTGAGGTCCGGCTTGGACCCCCTCCCCCACGTTTGGTACGCGACTTTTAATATATCCAGTAACAAAGAATAACAAGAGAGATAACATTATTGAGTTTTTCTTATAAAAACATATGCTGTACATTAAATAATACAATTTTGTAAGGGTTGAGAAACATAGATGTTTTTAGTAGAAAATTAAGGCGGATCCGATGACAATGTATGGAAATACGTGTGGTAAAACAAGTCTTAAAAATGAAGAAAGCTAATTCATTGAAAAGGCCTTGCAAGTTTTAGACTCAACGGATTAAAAATGGCCGTATGAAACAAGGTCACTGAACTCAGATATGAAATAGGTTTGGTTGATGTGCAACGCTGTGTTGCAGACAGACGGACAAAGTTGCATTCAAAGGGAGAAATAATTTTTTAAGGCTGCCAAAATTATAAACCTTTCGATTACTTTTTTTTTCATGAGATATTCTGTTACTATAGCTACAACGTTGCTGAAAATATTTCATCAATATTATCAGTTTTTAGAAATAATATCTTTTTCTTATACAATATTACTTTAAAAACCAAGATCTTATTTTATTGGTTTGGACTTGCTCATTGCTTAAATGTATACCCTGAGTCGGATTACTTTTCAACTTGCATGTGAATTAAGCATAAAACAAGCACAACTTTAAATATTTGCTCTGAAATAAAGATAATTATTCAGGTATTTTGAAGAAAAGTGAAAGACCAAGTGCTATTGGAGACCTCCAAGTACTTACAAATATTATAATAACTTCAATCCTCTGTTTACTTGTTGGAAATGCAGTCTGTGTAGTCTTCACGATAAACGGTATACCCAATTAGCAAAAAAAGTTGTATACTCCGTTGAGTATGATACATTATATTTTGGGAATAACGACCATAGCATTCTTTCAATATTTTCTAGAAACAAAGAACGGTCTACGAAAATGAAAAAATATTCTTACAAATATTAGGTCTCGAAATTATTATGTCTACAATGAACGTTTAGAATTAGAATTAGAATCTATTAATAGCCTTCAGACATCTCAGGCTTGGGTCCGGATAGGGTGGTGGATAGGATGTTAAAAGACAGTTGGCCAGGGTCTGGTTTGTAGGTACCATCCCGACATTTGCCCGGTGAGACTGATGGAAAACCCTGGAAGAACCTCAGTAAAGATGGATCACCACTGGGATGGTTTCTAGGTCCTTCCAATGGCTAACGCAACGCTCTACCAACTGAGCGACGGCCGTTTGTTTCCTCAACGACCGTAGTACATCATGCTTACGCCATTAAGGATATTGTTCTTATCTTCGGATTTTATAGCAAAAACTTTTCATTTCTCCTAAAACAAGAAAGAAATACAAAAGAAAAAATCGAGAACAACAAACAAACTTAATTGTCGTGTGTGATTGAGTTATAATTCCCAAAATATGTTTTTTCAGCTCGAAAAGAGGGAGTAAATGTAAGTCAATTATATATGAGCAAGTACTTTTTAGGCGTTCACAAAATTACTGAACCAAATAGCGATTACTCAGGTGATGAAGGGCTTGCCCCCTCCCCCCTTCCCTCTTCATACCTGTGTGTAAAGTACTTGCAATATTCTTATATTCCATGCTATAATACCAGCAAGCCTGTTATTTAAGTTAGTTACTTTTTTGTTGACGTCACACCAAGATGTCTTGTTGTACTAGTGAAACAGGAGGGGAAGGGGGAGAAAACAAGCTACAGGATTTATGTGATGTGTGGATTCTTTGTAGCGTGAGAAAGAGGAGTTATGATGTAATTTCCCCCACCACCCACTGAAACTTCCCTTGGTTTGATTGTCAGCTGGATCTGAGCTCTGATGATGTTAAAGTCTTTTGTGTTGTGTTATCCATCTTCTTTTCTTCGAAGCTGTCTTCTCTGGAATCGTGTCTGAAACGTTTTACTAAACTACTTTTCATAGGCCTCGCTCCTTTTTTCTTTCTTTTGAAAATAAGAACGAAAAGGAAACGCTGTGCATAACAGATTCTTGAAATCAGTGTCACGTCTGCCTATTTCACCTAATTTCTCCCGTCTACTCCACCTCTACTAATCTTTCTCATTTTTTTTAAATTTTGTAATTCACTGAAAACGCCAAGTGTTGTAACATTTACTATAGATGTTATGAGCACACCTTCTCTTTAAATATATAAAACCTATCATGATCTGATTGCAATTTCCGGACTGGAAACCTGAGCGTCATGCAAATCGAATTTTATCCTAATACAAAATTCTGGTCTCAATCGCTACATATTGACATATCAGTATACTTTTCTGTTATAAAAGTAAAAAAAATAGAAAACTGGTTTTCTTCAACAAGGTAATATTGAAAACTTAAACGTTATTTACCATGTTTCTTTACCTTTCACTCCGAGTAAAATAAATATCATTTATTCATTCCAATCTGAAGTGTTGCAGTTTTTGAAATACATCTGGATAAATGGAAGCGTCCACGCTTTGTAAACGGGAGAGCGAAAGTTTATATCTGAAAACCAATGCTATAAGCTTTCCTTCAGTTATCAGCAAATGTTGAAATCTGTATCTTTAAATTTCTGTAAACGTCACAATTTCAAACATTCAATACAGTAAACTCTCGATTATTTGTGAAGGGTTTTCTAATTGCGTTAAGACTCAGGAGAAGTAATTTTACATTAAATTTTCTTTCTTTTCGCGATGTTACTCAGCAATTGCATTTAGTTGGAGTGAACTGGGGTTATCTGAAGTCAGAAAATTATTTTGAAAAGTCACACACACACAACTGGTGAAATGAACGGCTTTAACAAGTGTAACACTTATTGTTCCGATCTGGATATAGTGCGTCACACACACACGTTCATCATGCACGTTAAGAAATAAAAATTTAAATGCTAATGCAAAATTTAAACACAAATTTAAAATTTTGTAAAATCTGCAATATTTTTAAGAATTTCTGCCTGTAAACTTCGACCGATTTCTACGCACAATTTGCACAATGTTTATTTTTAACTTTCCACGTTTTATTTGTAGTACTTAAAAAGAGGATGTGTTAGTGTTCTAAGGAAAGTGGAACTCTCTAAAGACAAGTTTAACCTTTTTCGTCTAAGTCCATCGTACGCTTTCCTCTTTCTCCTGGCTGTCAAAAGATCTGTTTCCGAGTGCTTAACGGTGTGGATCACCCCGTCATCTCCGTATACCCTTTCCATTGATATATACGGGAACGGGAATTGTTTTACTCGTTTTGTGTCTCCCACTTTAGGTCCCTTGATGGCGAAACCAGTGGTGGCGCA
>JAGDQP010049162.1:0-14567 GCA_022664845.1 Lepisma saccharinum | reverse complement strand
AACGTTACGGGATACAGCAGTGAATCAAAAACTAACGTTAAGTACTGCAATATATTGTTCTATCTCAGAAAATCGATATATTGTTATGTATTACATTTGTTTACACATTTATGTAATTTAATAAGGTTGATTATTTGTATATAAAAAAGATAATTATGATTCATGTAAAATAATTACCGGTAACACAACCACGAGTCTAAACGAACGCAACCAGATTAGGAAGTATATTAAAAGGTACGGAACCGTACTAATATTTCATGTGTCACTTTATAACCAGTGCTATAAGTTTTTCTAAAACCGAATTCCCTTCCAACTATTCAAGAATTCCCGCTGAGCTCTACAAAATCCCGCCAAACTCTTATAAATAAAAATCCATAGAAATTCTGGGGTTCCATAACCTCCACATACACAGTTACACACACGTGTGAGCGTTGCTTTCGGGCGCACGTTATATTAAAAATACTTCACTTCCTTTCTGCCTTCAACGCGACGATAAAATGTTTTAACAAAACTGCAAAAGCAATCACTTTGAATTGTAAGTTGACATTGTGCTTGAATTCCCGTTTCAGTATGAAAAATCCCGCTACACCTTGCAAAATCCCACCAACTGACAGCACTGTAACAGAATTAAGAACAACAGTTTTTGTGTTGCAAGACATTTTCGTCAGAAGCTATCCCATCCATAGCTTTTTCTGTCCTTTATACGGCGTGACCATCTCCTTCCTCCCCTTCCTCGGCCATAAAATTTTAGACATGGGTTTGGAGGGACAGAAAATGCTGAGATGCTGGTCGCTTGCTTTGCGAACCGCTCAGTTTAGCTGCAAAATTGGTATACGCTAAATTTAGCAAAAGTTTTCATAACATTGAAAGCAGCAAAAGAAAGAGTGCGCTTCTTTACAAGAAAACTGTTCGTTAAAAAAGGTTATCTTAAAATTCCGTTGGCAAGCACTGCTTTGTTTGTTTGCGTGGGTTGGTGTGATACAAATTAACCATTTTCAGTCATTTTTTTTTTTAAAAATTGCATATTAATTCTCCTTAGGTATATCAATGTAGGAAATACGTATGTACGTTTAAAACCTTTTTCAGCGTAAGAAAATAATAATTAGTTGAAGCAAAAAAGTGAAAATTTTAATATTTTCCATCAGTGCATGGAATTTATGGAATTTACAGAGGGAAACTTATAGTTAAATGCCAAATTACACTGGATAAAATGACTTGATTGGATTTTACACTACATAAAATGGCATTAACAGTCCCTCCCTCTACACACACACTGAAAAATCTTTAAATACCACACTGGATATATTGTATAATTCAACACCAATTTAGACTTAAATAAGATGATTAAAACAAACAGCAAAAAAGATTTATACATTTTATTTGTAGGTCGGACTAGAATTTCCTATATTATTTTTATAGTAAGAAGTAAGTTGGACAACGATTAGCGTTCTGTGGTTTTCGGTATAAGCTACTGGTGGTATAATTTCGAAATAACACCGCATTGCCTATAAGCAATAAATTTAATTTTTAGATGTTGTGGTCTTCCCTTTGTTACAACGTTGTTGGTAGTGAAAACTTCTAAAAGGTTTTAAAAACAAAAAATACTGTGTTACCTAACCAAAAGCAATAAAATAACTACTTGAAACTTGTTCTAAGAAATTAAAAAATCGTTTAAAACTCGACATAATGCAGTTTCTGAACATACACTGTGATTCCTTCCCCCACCCCATGTTTATAGAAGCAGCTTATCATGGTACACTTCTTTCATGTTCAAGAATCTATAACATTAAACTTCTTGCAAAATAAATATTAATTATACTAAATATTTCAAGACAATTGAGGATATTAGTTTATCTTCACTGCAAAAAAACTGGTAGGTCCCCCCCGCCCCCGCCGGGCCAAGAACCGCCTTTGTCTACTTCCTTAGAAAAATCTCTTGTCCACCCATTGCAGTTTTGAAATACATTTTTTAAATAGAAAAGGTCTGATTAGGATTGCTACTCGTCCCGGAAAATCCGGGACCGTACCAGAATCGAGATCTGCTTCCCAGTATCCCGAAAATATTTCTCGGAACGTATAAATGTCCCGGTTTGCATCGAAGAATAGAGGAAGAGGGAATATTGTTTCCTTTCTTTCACACGACTATATTCACTTGAGTTAATGAGTTTGGCATCTCAAAGTTTTTAAAAATTCTTGACTACATAGAACAATGATTTAATTCAAGTTCACGATTCAATTCACCTTAATATTGAACGAAACATCTAATTCATTTGGCTGGAGAAAAAGCGTTTTGTTGCTCAATGCGTATTGCGCTATTACCCTTTGTTTTTATCTGCCTCCTGTTTCGGAGATATTTGAACCACCGATTGAATTTCTTGGTAATTTTCCGCTGACCATAACAATGCCAAGAAGAAAGTAAACTTTGTTTAGTAAAATCGACAAGGCAACAGTGAGATTTTTTTAAAAATTTAAATAAAATAAAAACTTATGAGTTGGGAAAATGTATTTCTTTTTTGTATTATTGATTGTAGATTTTTTTTTAAAACTTTTTCTTCCTTTTACACAACAATGGGGACGTACTTCGACCAGAGAATATTTTAACAATTTTAGAAGTAGAATAATTTTCATTGCGATTACTTAGATGCAGAGTGTAGGATATAAAATTGACGGTTTTTAACACAAAGATATTAAATAGAGCGTTTAACCCTTTTTTATTTTGCACATTTCAAAGATTTTCGTAAATTCGTAGCGTCCGGATTTTCTCTCTTGAAATATAGCATTCCTAGAGTTGAAGTATTTGAGGGTACCATGACGCCTCAGTTGTTCTGTTTTGGGAAATATCAAGCTCTAAAACTCATTTTCACACGCTTTCGGAAGTCTATATGGTTGAAATGAAACATTTATATCTTTTTTGTTTCCATATTAGGAATCCCGTGAAAATGTTTTGTCGGTGTTATTTTGCCTGTATATAACAGAAGGTAAATTTTACACGAGTAGATAAGAAAAAATGCTCCTGCACAAATTTATTTCCTGCAGAGTGGTCATCGAAATTAAAATTAAAAATCTTATGGAACAATATGCAATGGAAAAAACTTACCAGCTACAACTAAAAAGAAAGCACGTAACTATAAAAATTACTCGTCTTGCTAAAAATCATAATCAACATATTGGAATATTTTTATAGTATCTTTCTGGATTTCGGTCAGATGGCCTCTTGGGGTGATGTCTGTTGCTGAGTGGCGTTCATATTTAATCCATTCTTGAGCTTATCTCTCAGCAGCAAAGAATGAAATTCTAGTGTCTAGTCCTTTGAAGCCACGAAGAGTAAGCTGCTTATATTTGTATGTGAGTTTGAACTAGTGCTAGGGTCAGAGCATAGTTTCTGGGGAAGCTAAAGTGCGCAGGTGTGGATTTCAGCTCCGGACTGGCCTCGCAGGGGGGTAACTCAAAAGTTTCAAAACTCCTAGCCGAACGAAGCAAAATAATAATAATAATTATTATTATTATTATTATTGTTATTTAATGACCCATTATACTGTCCCTAAAATGTACCCCTTCCAAGCAGTGGGCCAGGCCAAAAAATGAAACCGAAATCAACCCCTGGATATACTGCATTCCCAATGTAGACTGAAATATTTTTGTACATTTTTTAACATAAAAACATTTGATTGTACTAAACCTAACCCAACAAATGCATTAGATGTGATAATTAATTAATATTGGTAATGAAAAGGCAAAACAAAACAAAAAAAAACGATTTCGTCAATAAAATCAGTATTTTTTGCCTCCTGGAAAAAAAACAATTTTTCCTGTTTTCGTTTCGAAAATATCCTGTTTTTTTTCTCGGCCTTTAAAACACTAATTCAAACCAAGGATGTTTACTAACATTACACCCGTCAAACCAGTAGCCTGTTCATTGTATCTAAAAATTATGCAGGCTTCCACAAATATACATATGTAAATTGTATTAAACTCTATAATAAGCTAACTATAAATATTAAATATACACCAAACCTTAATAGACTTAAATCTGAACTTCGTAGATTCCTTAAGAACAAGTGTTACTATTGTGTAGAGGTTGTCTTAAATGATATGTAGATATTGTATTTACTCTGTAATGACGCATGTTATACTTATTCGAGGCACAGCCTCAGTATTGTAAGTCTATGCAGAAGAAATAAATTATGAATTATAATTGATTATTTTCAACTTATTGACGTAATTCATTAATACTGTTGTGTAGCCTGGCTTGCACGAACCTTTATTAATGAAGCTATAACTATAATGATTTTCAACCTTCAATTTGGAGATTATTTCCTGTTTCATAATTTATCTATACGTAGTTTATTGCTTTGTATCTTGAATAACATTATAAAATATTCCTAAGTACTGTCAAAATTTGAGGTATTGCCCTTGATTTAGGAATATTCTCTGAAGATAGTTATTTAGAAAACTGACATTATATTTTCTACTATTTAACTATATTCTAATTTATTTGTTATCAGCTAGCCGCCTTATGTTACATTTACGCAGTAATAACTTTGGTCAAATTGTTCCTAAAAGAAATAATACAAAACTAATACTCATTTGTTGCCACTTTATGTTACTTTTACGTAAAAATAATTCCAAAATTGATGTTTTTTGAAAAATCCAAATTTGACTTTTGTTGTTGTTCGGAGCACAGAAACCAAATTCGACAGCCATAGTCACATATGCATTCATCACCCTAAAACAGGATCTTCATCGTTAGTCGAATTTCGCTTCGATTTCGAGATTCAGGGTTTCAATTTGGAGCCCGAAATCGATTTTTTACACGATGTTAAATAATAATAATATTTTTCGGTAAATCATAAAGTATGCATTAAAGTAATGTTTAGCGTTAATAGTTGGTTTATATCAATACGGTGCACATAACGAGTTAAAATCTGTTGTCAATGTGTTCCTCAGTGTTGCAAACCAAGTACATTTTTAATAGCACTACAACCATTTATTGAATCTTTGGTATTGCCCAATAATGATAAACGCTACGTGTGCGAAGCACGGAACTCAATATTGCAAACTGTGAATATTATATCAAATTTCCATATTCAATAGGCCTATGTTGATGTTCCATGTTTGAACTGATACAATATTCCACGTTTGAAATGCAATCTTCTGTGTTTCATAATGTTTATCATCACTGAGGAATACCATATCCATTAAACTGTCTTAGTATCATTAACAATATACTTGGTTTGCAAACTTGAAGAACACACTGATAACACATTTTAACACGTGGGTCTACCCGCAGGTCACTGGAACTAAAATGGCGGCTTACTAAAGCGGAAGTGACCTATTTTGTTCCTTCGGGTTATCTGACGTACGAAAGCTGCTTGCCCACTGGTGTTAGAATGCTAAAAGAATGAAGTTTTGTTCTATGGTGAGGCTGTAATGCAAAAGATGTCCAACTTATTTCAAAACACGAACACATAAATGTACTAAATGTAATACTGTGTACGAAACTCAATCCGGACTAAGGAAGCACGAAAGGAAGTGTGGCATCGTGCAGATCGTTAATAAATTTTGCAAAAAAGGTAGTTCGTATTATGCAAAATTGTTAAGGAGTTACATGCGAATCCTGTCTCTAAAATCCACTTTAGATGATACAATTTCTAGTACGATCTATCGTGTAACAGAATGTAATAGAATGAAGCAATGAAGCAGGTTTTTCGTGCAAACTCGCTAATAGAAAAGTGGTTCACTTGAATCTGGATACGGACACTTAACTAAACTATGTCAGTCAGTGTTATGCATTCGTATGTCAACGGTAGAGATGGGTCGATCTGGAACGTTTTGTTCCAAAGTATAGATTTTTTTTCAGTGACTGCAAGAAACGAATGCAAGAAAAGACTTGGATCAGTTTGACTGGATCGACTTGCTGGTCAGCGAAATGTGGCAACTCTTTGACTCAGAGGGAAACAAAAGCATTGGAATCAAATGACCTTGAGACCAAAGCTTCTACGCATGTGTGCAAAAGGAAAGGATAATTGATTTCTCTCCAATTCTTGTCCGCCTTCTTCCCTACACCCTTCCACTTTTGAACATGTTTTTTTTTTTTTTTTTTAATCTGTGTGTGCGATGCAACTTTATCTATGATGCCCTAACTAGCTTGTGCAGACAGGGTGAAAAAAGCTGTCAATGGGGAGGCCCAGAGGCGTGTCTGCAATCGAGTCATTTTTAAACTCTTTGAATACACATTGCATGTGTACATGTGATAGCATCTTAGGGTTGTTTTTTTTTTTTTTTGCTAACTATTACCTTTATGATTTCTCACTTTAATATTAAATATGTAATTTCTGTTTTACCGAGCGTCTGTAGCTCAGTTGAAATAACGCAATGTGTTTAGCGACCGACTGTTCTAATTGACACTTTTCTTTCAGTCACATCAGGCAAATGCTGGTTACACATTGAACAAAGCAAGGACCGATTTCTTTTTAAATCCTGTTTGCTTCCAATGTAAAAGTGCTCCTTTTGTGTATTTTAAAACGTGTGATTTTCGCTTGAATGTTGCAAGGAATTTAGTGTGTGCCGTGACTATGACACTAAGTAATAATTAATAAAAGTTGATGCCAGATAGATCAATTAAGATTATCATAATTATATCGAGCGCCACTCTCTGTACGGTTTTGGATAGACTCAGAGAGAAATCTAGCGAGCAATTAGGTTATTTTATAGCTAACGCCAGGTATTATGAGGTCACTTATACATACGTACAAAAATAGGGTAGGATTCCCTATGGAACGTGATATTTTGCAACAGTGAATATATAACAGACTGAGTAGAGAAGAAAGCTACTACGCTTCACTGTCTTTTCTCTAATGCGAAACAAGTTCAGGTCTTTTCGGAGACTTGTTACTAAAGATAGCAGATCAATCAACAGTAAAACAATGATATTTGGGACAAATATGCACTACCTGTCAACTTTCCGGCGATAATGCCAACTATGATCAATATTAGATTTCAGGCAACCTTACCTTAACGCGCAGCGGGACAGTATACGTCACAGTTATCATCATCTATACCTTGTGATAGATTATTATAAAATGGGATTTACGATTGCGGCAAAAGTATCTATACATTAAAAGCAATAAAAATATAACGAGCATATTGTGCGGATAACCACAAGGGTTTAAGACTTTTAAAAAGAATCACCTTAGATTGAATATATATATATATATATATATATATATATATATATATATATATATATCACAGCCATATTCAATCCACTAGTGGATGAGGCCTCTCCCCAAAGGGAGGAGTTGGTCTACTGCTCCCACGCTGACCAGACGGGTTGGGAGAGGAGAGCTGAAGCTCTCACTGTGAACGCCACTGTTTTTATTCACAGCAGCTCCCCAATTATCCTCACGATGCTGGGTCAACACCGAAATTTTTTAGCCCCCACCGGGAATCGAACCCGGGACCGCTCGCACTGAAGTCGAACGCGCTACCGACTAGGCTACGCAGGAGCTCATATATATATATACAGGGTGGTAAGGTTACGGACCGACAAACTTCGGGAGGTGATAGTACAATGAAAAATAAAGAAAAAGAGTCCAGGGAACGGCGGGAAATTCCGAAACGTTACGGAGCTACAGCCTGCCGAAAGCGTGGGAAAATGAACTTCAGAGAGGATTATTGCGAAGACGAAAAATCCAAGAGTAGGCGGTTGAGAGTAAATTAGAGGAAGTCACACCCGGGCTATCCAAAAGTGCATATTGGAAAATACTACAAGCAGGGCGCAAGGGATTCCCCAAAGGAAGTAGGGGATTCCCAGAAAGTCTTCCAAGTAAACATGGGTCGAAAGGACTACAAATGGGATGAGTTGCCAACAGGTAACGATAATTCATTACCGGCACATCGATATATCAACGAGAATTAATGTTATGACCATTTTTATAAAATAATGCGTGGTTGCATATCAGACAGGGGTGATAATTAAAGACAGTCAACAAGCGTTTGGCTTATTTATTAACAATGAGAGAGACTAGGAGTATCCAGTCGGATGGTGGTGAGTACGCATCTCAACAGCTGCAGTGTAGTAAGAAAGACGTCCTCGTTGGTCGAGTGGTCAGTGCTATCAAGCGTCCGTGATGTCACAGCAGTCCTGCACTGAAGCCCGCCTGGAAAAGAATCAGGTGTATGATTAAAGCGTAACAGCATGCAAAGGATGGACGGAGGGTATTAGTTAATGAAGAGGTACGTTCAGCTGCAATGTAATACAGCAGCTAAAGAAGGATGACATACAAGAGAGAAAACAAACACGCGTGTGTACGACATCAGGTGTCAACCGATGCAAGGCAAAAAGTACGGTAGCAAATTTTCCGTACGATGTCACAAGCTTAAATAGTTCAATCTATTTATTCTACACAAGAAAAAATGCGTTAACGGGCATGACGAATTCTAGCTGCGTCGTAAACGTCCAGGAGTAACTGTAGCTGGAGTAATGGCTATTGCCGTCCGCAGCAATGAGAGAATGTAGTGAGTGTATGTAGCAATATGTAGCTCAGTATGTTGTTGGAAGAAACACTTGGCAATGTCATACAAAAGGAAGTTTTGGGCGTTGGAATGCATTAACGATCACAATGACGCGGATTGACCGAGAGGTTGGCGTGCGTGCTTCGTGTCCCGGTCACGAGTTCAACTTCCGTCGGGGTCTCCTGAAAGCAGTCGTTCGGAGCCAACTTGACCAAATATTCTAGGTCTCTTCCTTACATACGCACCAGCTCGTTTATAACTCGTATAACAGTTCAATCAAGCACGAGACCCCAGGAGTGAATAGTATTTGGTCTGCTTGACGTTAGAGCGGATTTCAGGACCTACACATAAATGTGGATGTGTATAGGCAATTCTAGTACATAAACTACATGAATCAATCTAATGCATAATCAGGGGTGAGGTGGGTAGCGACCACAGTCTTTAATTACGGGCTAGGTGACGAGACGATGATTTGGCATTGACACTCCATCACATACAAATGACGTCCTGATGACAAATTCTGCATTTTCAACTATAATCTGACCCTCTCGGTTCACACTCGTGCAACGGACACAGTCGCAATCGAATCCGCCCCCTTGACCAACATACCACTAGTACGTGACACTGGCTAACGAGCGTCAATACTCATACACTGGAGAATACACAATACAGCGTTCGTACAAACTAGCACGCAAAACATCCAATTTCCCATAGTCGAGTTCCAAATCACAGTTGCTAGAATGTACAAATACCTTTTTTCGAGTATTCTAATATAGGCAAATTTTGCATTGCAATACGTACATGTTCGTACGTTCCGACTCAGCTCGGATTCATCATTCTCTTGCACGCATTTTGTTTGCATGTTTAGAATAGACAGATTGAACAATTTAAGCTTGTGACATCGTATGCAAAACTTTCTATGTTTTGCCTTGCATCGGTTTACACATGATTTCTAGTACACACGCGTGTTTGTTCTCTCTTCCATGTCATCCTTCTTTAGCTGCTGTATTACATTGCGTTCTTTCTACTAACCAGCTGAACGTACCTCTTCATTAACTAATACCCTCCGTCCATCCTTTGCATGCTGTTACGCTTTAATCATACACCTGATTCTTTTCCAGGCGGGCTTCAATGCAGGACTGCTGTAACATCACGGACGCTTGATAGCACTGACCACTCAACCAACGAGGACGTCTTTCTTACTACACTGCAGCTGTTGAGATGCGTACTCACCACCATCCGACTGGATACTCCTAGTCTCTCTCATTGTTAATAAATAAGCCAAACGCTCGTTGACTGTTTTTAATTATCACCCCTGTCTGATATGCAACAACGCATTATTTTATAAAATGGTCATAACTTTAATTCTTGTTGAGATATCGATGTGTCGGTAATGAATTATTGTTACCTGTTGGCAACTCATCCCATTTGTGGTCCTTTCGACCCATGTTTACTTGGAAGACTTTCTGGGAATCCCCTACTTCCTTTGGGGAATCCCTTGCGCCCTGCTTGTAGTATTTTCCAATATGCACTTTTGGATAGCCCGGGTGTGACTTCCTCTAATTTACTCTCAACCGCCTACTCTTGGATTTTTCGTCTTCGCAATAATCCTCTCTGAAGTTCATTTTCCCACGCTTTCGGCAGGCTGTAGCTCCGTAACGCCTCGAAATTTTCCTTTCGTTCCCTGGATATTTTTTTCTTTATTTTACTATCACCTCCCGAAGTTTGTCGGTCCGTAACCTTACCACCCTGTATATATATCGGGCTTATAAGATCACATTAACATTGCAACTATTTACAAATACACTTTACGCAAGAATTTACTTTAAATCATTTTTACTTAGTTACCGAGCTTGAAATATTTTGACTTCGAGGACTTCTACATAATAAAGCAATGTACTAAGGTTACAACCTTCCTTATTCTTTTGCTATTAATTAAAGATAACAAGCTTCCGTCTCTATTCTGATAGAACTTGTCGCTTTCGAAGTTTTAACTCAAACGTTATTTATATTATTTAATAGAGAAAACGGTATCTTAATGAAATAATAAGACATTAAGCGACGTGTTTGAGATTTGCTTGGTGGGTAGAAGGATGTGACTTGGAGCCACTTCGTCCATTGTTATTTTAGATCTTAGAAAAGAACGACAGATATGAAGTGTACAGTACTTAAACACTTTTTAGCAACATGACCGAGATTAATCACTGCAGCTCCGCACGGCGTTTGGAGTAAATTTACAGGATCTGACTCAGATAATTTTTAGGTCTTTCTAATATGACTTATGACTTAAGAGGTAGAAAAAACGAGGTGTATAGTTCCTAGGAAATACACTACTTCTACCAAATTATCGATCTACCTTGCATTGAAAATAGATTGATTAGTACGCTCCAATGCAAAGAATGAGATCAAAGATCCCTTGCAACTCTTCTAAGAAAAAACTGGCATAAATAACGATCTTCATTTTGTCTCAGCAAACATACCCTTCGATGTGGTATAATCTACAAAGTTTGAGTCACATAGAAAGTAAAGAATTTAATAAAGAGCTTGTAAATTAATAAACTTAACAATTATTGTTTAAACTCAACTCTAGCCAGAGACAAATTAGACATCTTTTAGTTACGCAACACTTATTGTTGTACTTTTAGCCTGTTTTTCTTATCATGCGGACTCAATCCAGCGTACAGCCGCTTTTTCAAATACCTGAACGTCACAACTCTTCCGTGAGTGGATAATTGAATTTGCATTACTAATGCAATGCGGGACATTAAGCTGCTTCATGACAGGCTGAATCAAAACCCTCTCACAGGTTGTCCCTGATAGCAGATTCTGAACCTGCTTGCTTCGGTGCGATGAATTACTACTACTTCAAGTAATAAGAAAATTGTAATTTCCTGGGGCTCAAGTTACATAGAAGAGAAAGATTCACACAGGCTTTAGCTGCGTAAAAAGTACAATATCTTTCTACATACCTTACAATAATATTGCGCACGAAGCGTTGACATCGTGTTTTTATGACGAACGGAAGCACTAATTATATCTGATCGTAGCCGATGACGAAATCAACTTTAAAATATTAACTTGATATGACAGGCGCATAATCGTGTCTCTAAGAATTTAAGCTTACTTTAAAATAACGAAAAGATATGTACCAAAAGATTTAACTGAATTGCCGATACTGAAACGATGATACGACTTTGATAGTTTTTGTCATGACGATGAGGGGAATCGTCGAATTCACCATCTCCAGCCTTTGCTTCTACATGGTGGCGGATACGGAGAACCTAAGACGTTTAAAAACAGATGTTCTCTCGAAACTCCGTAGCGGACTCCTCGATTACCGCTCAAGCGCTTACATATGTCCAGAGCAAAGAGAAGCTTCTCCGGACCCTCCTACTCAAGACAAAAAAGCTTTTAACTAATAAGAGAGGTTTTACAAAACAACAGATGGCATAATTAACTAACCTCTTTCTTTCTCCCGGTGGAGATTACTTGAAAAGTGACAAAACAAGAGAGGCTACAACAAACATCTAACGAGGTCCTCGTCAACTAACAACATTGCACGCTTTTAAACTTTGAAAAAGTTTAGCATTGGGAGAAATTAACACATAATATAATAAAAGTTGAAAGAAATATATAATATCTCCCTAAGTTATCTAAATTGAATTTCATTTGACTTCTTGCGTAATATATTTTTTTTTTAATTTCCTACTAAAATATTTTTCTCCATGAGTGGAAATTATTAATTAATTACATTTCGGGCATAAAACTGAATAAAAAGTAATATTCGTTGGAAACGGGTGATACAATTTATAGGTTGATAAATTAATAAATACAAAACAGCAAATATGGCCAAAATAAAAGAAACACGAATATATCTCATTACAACCAAGAACGGAATGTTGCTTGCTAGTTCAAAAATATACAAAATTATATTCTTTCCCGCACTGATAAAAGACCCTTCCTGGGACGAATATTTTGCCAAGAAATATGTAATCATAAGTATATGTGAGGCTATTGCCCAGGGACGTATGCTGATGAGGAAAATCCTTATCATGTTTGCATGATTTGTGAGTTTTCAATTCCTCTATTCTCGCATATTTCACCACACCCACACGACCACATCTCTGCGCTCACACTGAAATGCAGCGAAGAAGCGCGACGGCTGCCTTAAAGACAAAGTGAGAATTTGATTGGTGAACGAAGCAAAACAGGGAAAGGAAGTCAATCTACATGACTCAAACTCAAAAGCATTCGTTCGTTTCCTCAATTCCTGCTCATGAATTGCATAAACAGAAACGAATTCAGAGAAGAAACGGAATTTCCCATCACTAGTCAACAGCAAAAGTCATTCAGCACAATGAACAGAACTCGGACGAATATTCATTTGGGGCAAAATTAAGATAAATCACTGTATGCTGATAAACATTGAGGAAGACGAGGGAAATTACGCTTTTAGTGAGGAGGAAGAGATTTGCAAGTATACCGGAACAAAAGAAAGAAGAATCCAGCTTCTATGAATTCGTTTTCTGGTATTAACTTCCTTTCAGACTTATGGTAGCTATTCGCAAGCATATTTATTTCTCTCTCTCTCTCTCTCCGTCCAGCATTTTAGAGCTCACAATTCTGTAGTAGGGTACTTAATTAAAGGGTGGAAAATATAACATTTAGCATAAATTTTACCACATAGAAATCAATATATGTTACTACTTTTCTGACGCTCCCAGGCCTTGATTTTCAGCCTGTAAGAAAATTTTCATCTGGAAGGAACATTGTGCAGTGATATTACCAAAAAAAAAAAAAAAAAGAATAGACAACTTGTAGAGAAGTTTTATTAGTAGAGAAATATAATCTATATTATTCCTCTCTTGTCGAATCATGGCATTACTAGTATTAATATTAAGATTTCTCCGCAAGTTAGTGGAGTTCTGTACTTTCTATAATAACTAGCTTAAAGAACAACTAAAAGTATACGACAATAATAAAAGTAATTAATAAAGATTCAGTAATTAAAAAAATCATATAAAACTATAACTATAGTCATGCATGTTAAGTTGTTTATGAACATTTATAAGGAACACTTATCTATAACGAAAATAAGCTCATATATAAATAGTCTCATTTTGAAATTGTTAAAATGTCCAAATTTTGGAAAATTGTAGTATATAATTATCCTAAATATTAGTATCTGAACATTTACCTATCTATCTATCTATGTCAGCCCATTTTATATGGAGGCAAAAATCAACAAAATCGAAAGTGGGATCAGTACCAGCCTTATTAAACGCACTATTCTTGAATTTTCCTCGTGCGATCAAGGAGACTGGGAAAAAAATACCAGAATTAGTTATCGCTACGCGCCAACACATGACGTACGAATGCGAAAACACTGCTCTACAAACTAACCTATGGTGACGGCTCAGTATGCGGTCTACCCTGCAGCACTTTATTGAAATAGTTTCTGCACTCCTTGGATGAATTAATGTAACATTGTTTCGACCGTTGACATGTTTGGATTATTTCGTCTTTAAAATTGATGATTACATCTTCATCCTAACGTTGAGCACTCTTCTCGCATTTAGATAACTGTCCACTACATATTATTTTTAACTGTTTAAAACACTATTTCCTGGTTGTATCAAGTTCACATTTGATATCCTTGTAACTATGTACGAAGACTCAGTGCTCAATATAAATTACAGACCAACTGCATCAAACATCAAACACACGACTTAAAGACCATTTTAGAGTTATTTTTACGAACGAGATGGCCAATGATCCAATACAATATTATCGTTCGCAGATTTTCTAGAAGTGCGGAAGTATTTCATTTCCATACTTTTAAGCAGCAATATTATTTTTAAATTGAAATGTAGCTTTGCAATAAAATACTTATCAGTTACCAGCTGATTTTCCCGTCTGCTTTTCGGGGTAAATAATCATTGTATAGTCACTGGTGGCTATGTATAGTAAGTAAGCTATGTATTGTAACTATAATCATGCATGTTAAGTTGTTTTTAAACATTTATTAGGAACACCTCTATAACGAAAAT
>JAGDQP010049161.1:0-14567 GCA_022664845.1 Lepisma saccharinum | reverse complement strand
GAGAGAGAGAGAGAGAGAGAGAGAGAGAGAGAAATATTCTGGGATTATACTAACCAGACGCTTCATCTTGCTATCCTGGAAAGGCTGAAATTCTTAGGAAAAGCCACTGTCGGTTGTCGGTTTCCTGCTCTGCATAGAAGCTTTATATATTACAGGAGTTTAGCATCCTTCCTTGTCTTTCGTTCCTGTTCGTAGATAAAGTGCTCCACCCCAAATAATTGTATTTTTTACTTCTATGTTTTCGACATCTCAAGGACCTTTACCAATAGGAATGCACACTACACGTGCATAGACCCACATGCAGTGATATTAACATAATGTTGCTGAGTGCAAATTTTAGTAGCTTGTCCACTGATATATGCATAATATAATTGAATTGAACTGTGTGTTCCACAAAGACAGAGAAGTCGAGAAAATGACTTTTTCGCATAAGCGTGTCCATAATTTCTCTGCTACCAACGCTATCTATTGCTGTAGTTAGTATAATGTCTTCCTGAAGTTCTGCTCTCTTTAAAATTGCTTATTTCTGCATTCAAAACGACTGACTTTTCTTCGCCCGTATAAGATTTTTTTTTCCGTGACGAATTATGAACAAGATCCACAGTTTTTTGCTCCACTAAAAATTATCTTTTCTCCACTTGTTTGTTTTTATTTTTGGAATAAAAACTTCAACTATATTGAAGTAGCTACACTACAACAATGGTAATTTGAGAAGTTCTAATGATCATTGTCCAAATTATCAGCTCTATATCCACTCATTGTAGAAATAAAATACCGGAATAACACCTCATTATTATTGGTTCACTAATTACCGAGCAACAAACATTGTCAATTGTCATAGCAGTCAAGAACATTTGCTTAACAGAAAGAACACGTTCAATTGAATCGGCCATTGTTAAAAGGATATATGTGCTATGTACTTTTAATAGCATATATTCCTCTTTAACAATGACCTATTCAATTATAACAGTTAGTAGATTTGAGTTTGTAAAACATTGTATCCAGTTCTTTTACTAAAACATCACTCCCTTATCATCTGCTGTAATAATAATAATAATAATAATATATTAAACTGGAAGTTGATATAGCACTAATCCGTGTCAAAAATTAATACGCTGATAAACGTACTTGAAATGACCTCAAACGGAACATTAAGAAAATAAAGAACTACCTGTACGTCAAAATAACACTACCAAAATAAAGAAGAAGTCGAAAGGAGTAAAAAGAAGCAAGAATATAACGAAACAACTCATTAATGCTAGAAATCAGAAATATTTCTTCGTCTACGTTTCAGCTAAGAGACCTTCGTACCTACGGTGCAACTGTGTGTTTGAGTTTTCATATTTTCGAAGATACTGGACATATGACAATTAGATGACGTTTACGCCTACACAATTACCGGAATTCTAATTTCTCAGCTAAAGTAAACAATGTCAAAATCTCAGAGAGTTCATTTGATACATGTATTATTGGGGACGCTTTCGAAAATTTCATTATTGCTTATCATTTGTCCAGTATCTTCAAAAGTATGAAAACTCACACACCCGCAGCGTAGGTACGATGGTCTCTTAATATCAAAATTTATTAATCCGAGCTTTTTCCTTGGAACTTATGCCAAATAAATCTTATTAAGAAAAGTGCTATGATCCCCTCTAAAGCTTACTGATGTGGCGTTAGTTTTATGAATTTGTGGGAGGCTTAATGTGTTTCAGTTATGAAGATAATAATTTTGGTTATTATAATAAATTTTACATATTAAAATTATTTCACATTCTGTATACAGGATATGGGAGAATAGGAATAGGTATTTCATTTAGTTGCATTCTTTTCTTCACACATACTGCCCAAAGACTGCGAATGAAATTGGACACGCCATAAGTATATCCACGGTTTATGGCGTATATTCCCTATTTTCCATAGTTTAGTGCATATTTATCTTAAGTTTACGAAGTACGCAAGAGTTTAGCGTATAGCCATCTCGTCAGATTTTCAAATCCACATTGATTGAACAGTTGAAAACAAAAATTATTTTCTTCTTATTCTTTAGATCGATCTACCGATCTCCTTATTTCATCCTTTGAAAATACCTGCCCGCTGTTTTGGACAAGGGTCAACGGGTAGAAAATTCATTTTTCTGATGTTATGATTTTTCGATCATTTAAGACATATCAAAATATTTTGTCATCATATCATAACAAATCATATCTTTCAAATTCTCAGATTGATTGAGTAGGCTGCGTTATGCTTGACTCATCTATCCGTCAAATACATCGAGGAGACGAAGCTAGGTAGAAGTTGGATTTCCTCGAGAAATCGATTTGTGTGTAGTTCGTTCCAGAAGCTACAAATCTGAGCTTGTCAATAACAGTTGCTATTAAGACCTGGGTTTGAGTTCGGATTGGAGTTTACGACATATAGTGAACAACTATAATAGTACCAATGCTTTTGTAGGTTTAAAAAGCTACAGCTTAGAAGTTGCAAGTAACTATTGTAATAATTTTTCTTATTATGCTGTAGTGTTTATCTTTATCGAAATACTGTATGGAGCTTCTAGCTAAATTATCTTTATGTTTCGTAGAAATAAAACACATTGATAGAAACATCAAAAATATCAAAAGCGGAGAAACAAACATATGTCTTAGTTCATTTCTTTTATGGGTATGCACTGCTCCTTTGTGTAGATTATACTGTACATACCAAGAATTACTGCATTAGGCTGGCAAGGAGATAATATTTTGGCCACTGATCTGTTTCATAAGAACTTCATCTAATCAATATTTTGGAGTTCGCAACATGGCATAGAAGGGAAAAGGGGGATATAGGAAACTTGTTCATAGAACAAGAAATGTAAATAAGTATGTGATTGACACGCTTTACGCGACTATGATGTCAAATGAGAAATACGTCAGCAGACATGTAGGATGGCGAGGGAAATATTAATGAAGCTTTTTGTAGGTGTTGTTAATGCCAAACCAAGTTAATTGATCCAATTAATTTTTATTCAGCTCATATATTTAAATTAAAATACATTAATGTTAATGAGCATGTAAAACAAGTTTTCCTCTGTAGGAATTCCTTCTATTCAAAACCTTGATATTTTCTGGATTTTAACTACTACCTTCAGTCGTCCTTGTGGTTATGACAATTTGCTTCTTGTATGGAATGCTCTTTACGCAATTACACGTGTACATGTTGCTTCAATATCTCAAAAATGCTCTTGGATAAAGTGGGTTTTATTATATATGTCAGGTTTTCATAATAACAAAAACTGAAATGCATTTTTCTAAAGAATTATGTTATTGTTAGAGTTGAACGCCTTTGTGAATCCACCATCGTGCTAGGAGTAATCAGAGGATAGCGCAAGTAGTATTTACGTTGAAAGTTTTAGAAATATCGTAATTCGGTGTAGAAATCCATGATACACTGATAAGTTGTTCGCTTGTTATCACCACTGTGTTGCATTAATTAACACATCATAGAATCTGAACAGTAATTTGACAGTAATTTGATTGTTTCATCAACGCAGATCACCAATGGTAAATACCACATGGTCAGAAATTATTGTACGAATCGTTCTCGCTTCACTTACATGCGTTCATGTCTTTATTATGCATTCATATTTAACAAATAGTTGGTTTAGCAGAAGGATGATAAGTTAAGTTGCCAATATTTACAGCATATGGATTATGACGCTTTATTACATACTTTTAAACATATCGTTTTCACTTTTTGCTAATGAAACGTTTTTATACACATACTGTAAATTCCTTCAATTAATGGGAACAAATGCACTGTACATTGTCTACGTACTTAGCTGCTAAACTAACTATTTGTTAAGAATATAGTAAACACTGCAGTATTTGTTATATTTCTTGGAATTAAGTTCGTTTTCAATTTAACCTCATGATTCACGATCAGTTCGTTAAAATAATGGTTACATATATTTTTTTAAATATAATGAAATACCTAAATAAAGGATTATCGTGGTGGGATAAATAATGCACATACCTGTTCTTCCATTGCACTTTCACCCTACTTTCGAAAGTGTTAAACTTCCCCTGTACGTATAAAAATCTAATGTAAACCCAACTCCAGAACGTAAAATAAGCAGGACAGGTTCCAACCCTCACACATGAAGGTTATTTATTAGTTATTACTCACTCTTCTCTTTAAATGCTCATCAATACTGAAAGTTCAATATTCACAAGAACATCGATTATTATCATCAAACTAGATTACAAAATAGTTACCATTACAATCTTATTATAGTTCCATCTGCACTCATCACTCTTTACTCCTGCATATGCATTATATATTCCACATTCACTAAAACTTAATTGATCAAAAAGCGGGAAGCAGAGGAAATGTTCTATTTCAACTAACATTGCTACAGGAATTTAGTTACATCAACCTCGATAGCAGTGTAAGCTAAGGCGCTGTGTCACCGTTCATGATGTTGCGGGTTCGAATCCCACCTGGAGCATGGATGTTCGTGGATTTTAAAGTCATTGCAGTCATATCTTCGTGACGGACCGAAGTCCATAAGTTACTAAAATAGTCCATATAAAATGAAATTTACCAAAGGAAGTTAGTTACACCGAATTCTTAAGTAATTGTCATGAATTTGATTATTGTAAATAGTATTTCATTTTAAAATTAAGTTTTTTGTGAAATGCCTTTTCTATTTACTTGTGGTGGTTTATTGAGAAACAAACTATTTTAGGCCTATACATTTTCCATTCTCTTTGCACATGGCTGATTTATTAAATACGTGGGTATCTTTTATCTTCAGTAGCACAACTAAAAGAGACATTCTTTTTCACATTGATAACATACTGACTGAGGTTTTTCTCAGTCATACTAGCAAATGTCTAGATGATCAGACTTAGCCTACTAGGCCCTGGCCGACTACCTTCCAACATCCTCTCTCCCACCCTATTCTTGACTAAGTCTGAGATACCTAAACCGTAAATAAATTCAAGTTCAAAATCGTTGAACCTTTTCAAATAGTTTATTCAATGATTACACGTTATTAAAATGTTTAATCGTTGATACAGGGTTGAAGAGACAGACGCTTAGTGAGATCAAAGTGTTTGTGATCTGGGGTATATGAACCAAAATTATTCATTGCGAGCAATAAAATATTAGTGAAAATTTTGCCAATGATTAAAGAGATATTTCAGAACGTGCCTTTCAACAATGCAACAAAGAAAGAAAATATCGTTGATCGCACAGCGGAAATTTGAGAAAAAGATGATTTAACAACCAAAGTAGAATTCTTAAGTAGATGATACATAATTTTCAATCCCAATATATTGTATGTTCCAAACCTTTCAATTCTGAACCCAGTCATATAAGCACATAGTAATTTCATTAAAGCTCTGCGTGCACAATTTGAAGAAACTTATCCTTATAAACCAATTGGCATAGATGAAAATGTACTGTAGGTACATCAACAAAGAATAATATCACAGTTAAAGAGAAATCTAAAGAAGATAATTAGGAAAGAAATTGACAAATGCAGTTGAAGAGATGGGGACCAGATACTTTAAACAACACAAATTTGTCCCTGAAAAGAGACAGCGCAGAACAAGTTATGTTGAAACAATTCAAATGTTTTCAACAGCACTATCCTAGAAAGTCATCAGATTTCCATGTATCGTAAAGTTGTAAATAGTAGTTTTAGGAAGAAATGAATAGAACCAATGACAGAAAACGCCATCTCCCATAGGCACAGAGAATCATCTCTCAAATCAAAAGCAAATAACTTTAAGACAATATAACTAAAAATGTTTGCCATGACATCAGTTGAAGCCTGCATTGATAGAACAACGATCATGACTGCTGAGAATGCCCGAATAAAATCAGACGCCAGAAACGCACAACAAAATTCAACTAAACACCTGAAAACTGACGATGCTCTCATGATGCCACGAGAAACAAGCAGACTCCATCTAGTATCTCCTTCAATTCCAAGCAGCATCGAAAACCAATTCAGAATTCCAGCTGAGACAAATCAAAATCCAGCTACCGATTTAGCACCTAATTGTCAACAATCAAGAGGGGGATATCTATGGTCTGTAGCTATGGTTACAAAACAAGATGCGAAATCTCATCCTACTCTCCCATACAATACTGGTAAGAAATTTGATACATCGCAGGCAAGAATTGCTGTTTGTTCTAAGGAGCCTACAATGACCAACACGCCTGACTGTTTCAAACTCTATTTCACATCAAGAAAAAGAAAAGAAAACTGCATGGAGTAACATTTCCAACATAAACGCCACGCAATCCTGAACAGAAAACACTCAAAGTATTCATATGGCATCTACTAATTGAAACATCAGTGAGAGATACGGAAAGAAAATTGTAGAGTCTACACTTTCATACTAAGAAAGTAATCCAGTTATCTGTAAGTTTGAATATATACAGAACTGGTACAGCACTATTAGTTTCATTATGCACTCATTTCAATACCAGCCGAACGACAGAGCTACATAAGCTTCATTTCGGTCAAAATAGAACTGTTTAAAAAACAAAGAATTATATAATACTTCAAATGTCAGTCCTTTAGCCATTCACTTTACATGTGATGCTCCATGCTAACCCACGATGTGTCAAGCGCAGGAAAAAAAATATTCAGATTTCTGGGCACTCAATATAACTGATTTCAGGCCGAATTGTGCAAACAGACATGAATTTCATATTTCAAATTACAGAAGATGTAAGGTTTTTATTTGTAAAATCTATAACAATTAACTCGCAACTGGTATCTATGGGATAAAATAGACGCATATGTTTTTTTTATCTTTCTACCACCACTGCAGTATACATATTGTAACGCACTTTCTTCTATTCTTCTCACAAGGGAACCCTCAATGACATCATATCGAAACCTACTCTGAAATTTTGCTAGGAAAATCTACCTTCCGTAGAGAAGTAATGTACAAAAATTTAGCTGCCCATATTAACTACAAGGCACCGAGATTTGGGCTGGAATTTTGGTTGAAAGGTATACAAAACTTTTATTTTTTATGATTCAGTCAACAGAATACACTTCTGCTTCACTTTCGTCCTAAAATGAAACACTACCGAGTTGTAGCGTCACATTCTACACTGTAGCACGCCTCGCCAGGGACGTATTTAATGGGTCTAAATAATTTAATTATTATTATTGTGGAAAATAGGCAAAATTATATGTAATTTACAAAAAAAATATATTAATTTCGGGGACTCCAGATCCCCTAAATACGTCCCTGGCTAGGAATCCTGCGAAGTGGGAGACGACGCTACAATTCGGCAGTGTTTCATTCCTGGATGAAAATGAAGCAGAAGTGTATTCTGTTGATTGAATCATAAAAAATAATTTTTTTGTACACTTCGACCAAAATTCCAGCCCCCTATCTCGGTACCTTGCAATTAACATGGGCAGCCAACTTTTTGCATATTACTTCTGTACAGGACGTAGATTCTCGCTGTAGTTTCTTTTTACTTGAAGTGAAATATCTTTCTACCCAAATTATGCAAAGTGAAGAAATTGACTCTATTTGTGCTCTTACAAGAATATGCTCTCATACAGTGTACGCATAGCGTATGCAAAATGCACATGAAGCAGGTTGTGTATTGTACTAAGGGCGACATGCATAGTCGTCTCACGGAAGACCCGCGGATAGGCTGAGGGATCCTTGACTATTTTGTGATGTACAGTCATCCCGTAGAGCTGAAACAGCCCCGCGGTCACTCCGCGACACCAGGGGTTACTCGCGAGAGCTTCGAACCACCCCTCGTTGTCCCGTGGTTTGTTTTTGTTTACACACATCGTGATTTTATTTCTTTATTTATCGAAATCACCGCCTGCTCCATCTCGAGCTGCCTGCCCGTTCGCTTCAAAAAGCAGTGTTTGCCGCGTTATCCAGTTGCTTCCTAATTTCGACGCTAGAGGCAGCACAAAGCGTCCTTTTTAGTCAGTAACTCTTGAGGAGGGGTATAGGGAAAGCTGAATTCAATATTTCGAAGAGTTTTAAGAAAGGAGTGGTGTACTATTGTTGTGTACCATTCTGTAAAGCAAGAAAAGACAAGATGGAATACAGTGGAGTATCATTTCACGAAATTCCGACAGACATTGAACTACGTAAAAAGTGGTTACGTGTTACATCCAGAGAAATATAAATTTAAACTTTGATATTTGAGTTTGAAGAGACTTACAGATTTGCAAATTGGAAATTAATAATGCTTGTGCGTGCTTTGGTACGGTAGCTCGTATAAAGAATGGTTGTTAAAAAAATAATCTTTATTACTATTAGAATTATGAAGAATGATTTTACCACTTTAATGATAATTTATATGCTAAGTATATAATAAGAGATAAGCTACATAAACACTTCACACACACATAAAAATGTGACAACGTTTTGCAAAAGACTTGGGTATATAATAGATTAAAAATAGAAGATATGGTGGAAATGCGGAGCAGCTATGTTGCCAACTGAACACTGGGTATATATAAAATAAGCTTTCTTAACAAGGATATTTCAGGATCTACTTTACATATTCACATCTTTCTTTGGCACTTTGGTGGTAATATAACATTTACCAAAGCGCGCATGAGCTTTTGCAAATTTGTGGGTCCCTTCAATTTCAAACATCAAAGTTCAATTTTTTTATCGTAGTTTCTCTTGACATAAATGTATAACTTGTGGAAAAAATATATTTTTATATTTTCTTCCACCAGAGATATTGGACCTTCAATATACATCAAATACGAATTTTTGGGTTTAAAAAAAAGCCATAAAAATGAAGAAAACATATACCAACCTATAACATACTTTGATATGTGCACAAAAATCAACTTTGATATTCAATTCCTTCTGGTAAAAAAATGCCCTGAAAACCGGATTTGTTTATTTTCAACAATCACATTTGGATACCATTTTGACTAATCTGATTACGTTTTAGGTTTTTCATGCAGAGGATTAAAATTATCAAGCGTATTTTAACGGGAAGAATGGTTTTTGTTTGAATGTCCTATAATAAACCGGTCCGCAGATACTACATTTTCCGTAAACGTTTGCTAACACAAATTTTGGCATGCGCAGCAATACAAAAATGAGTCATTAATGAATAGATTATTAAAAAAAACAAAAAAACAATACTTGTCTTGAACTATTCTTATACAAAGGATATAAATATCATTATTTTTATTATTTTCAAAGGAGTTGTGCTGCCAAGTTAAACGATTTCAGATAGGCTGACCTACAGGTATCGTGTATGAAGTGCTTTAAACTTACTTAATCTACTGTATTATCCCAATTTTCATTTGGAGGGCACATGCACCATTTGTGGGGCGAATCTGACACTTGTCTTAATTTCTCTTAATGTCCGTTATTTCTTTATGGTAAATCTTCATTTTTCCAACACCGTGATTGTAGTAGAGGCAGCATAAACCTAATGGTGCTTGGAGTGTACAGAAATACATTTATAACTACAGAATATAAATTAACAACTTTATTTACATGTTTTCATACAATTTCAAGTTTTTACTCTGTTTCTTAGGTTTTATACAAAAATATAATGTTAAATTTAATTTTTACATTCGTTAATTAGTTACCCATGTTTCAATGGCTTACAGTGATGTATAATAAAATTAGGCCAACGTCCACTATAGTCTTAATAGATGTATTGATCGTTCTTCTTTTTCAATGTAAAGATTTTTTCATATTTTTAAAATAATGCTTTTGCTGGGGAAGGACATAAATCTAACCAAACGAAATATTTGAAAGCAAGAAAAAGGAAATAGAATTAACATTTTCAAATACTGTATATACTTGAGGTAGTAAAATGACTGAAATATTTCTCGGCAACAATTTACCTGTTACCAGTAATAAATAATCTATACTGATAGGGGAACAGCTTAGAACAATAACTCAGTATTACCTAAATTAACTATTAATGACCTTATCATAACCAGTTAAGATTGTATAAATCACTTTCCAAACAATCAATTCCACAACCTCGTCAGGTTTAAGTGACTCCAATATGTAGTGTTAAAGTATGTTTTCTGGACATTAATTTAGTTATCAGGCCGGTAAACATTAATTTGGCAATTACTCGTTTCTGATATTATTACCCAAATGAGTATTTAGAACCTGGACAATATATTTATGATCTTTCTAACATCATTAGCTGTCACTCCTTCATTATTTTTTAAAAACTTCCTTAACAGTTTGTGCTAATGGACATCAACTGTACTGTTTCTTAGTTAATACTGAAACACAACATTCTATCCTACCAGTGCATGGATTTCAAGTTAACAATTCGAGAATGCTGATCGGCAATGTCCAAAAGAAAAGAGTAACTAATGTTCAATCTAAAAGAAGATTTCCATCAGTATGATACTGGATGAAGCTCTGGACTACTCGCCTGCCAATTTAGATGTAAATTCTGCCATCATTGAAAGAAAAGAACTGCCCATTTTCCTTTCCTTCAAATAGATAATTAATTTAAGAGAAATTGTTCTCTTCGTCCAAAGAAGATATTTAATTTTAAATTGATTTTACTCTTTTTCCAAAGAAAATGTAGTAAATATTTAAAACAGATCTATCTAATTTTGTAGTGATTTTTTAATTTAAATAGAAAGTATTCTACTTCCAAACAAGATATTAAATTTAAAATATATGGTTTTCTTCTTTTGAAGGTGATACAAGTCAGTGGCAACTACTCCACAGTTTTTTTCTACTATCATGCTGATGTAAATATTCTAACGGGTGAGTCACTAATTAGTATGTCATGTACAGCATTGATTCCTTGTAATTCCTTTCACGTTAATATCAGACAAACTATGTATTGGTGGAAAATTTTATAAAGAGTGTCTCCGTACTAAAGTTCACAAACGAACAGTAACATAACAGCATTTTTAGGTGTGAATTTTCAATCACATTTACTTTCGATATAAGATACTGAAACGTAATAAATATGTCACTTAGAGAGATTGAGGCTGATATGATTAATGTATCTTGTAAGCATTTTCATGATTTCGTAATTTTGGAAAATTTGTCTTGTGAATGAATTATTATTAACGCCCTGAACGAATTGATTAGATTATAACTATGGGACCTACTGGTTTTTCTAAAGGATTTCCGATCTACTCTGTTCAAATAAGACTCACAGTACTTGACAAATTTTGTGGAAACGATATGAACTGTCAGTGGAAATCCAAATCAAGATTTGTGTTTCAAATAAAATTTTATCCTATTTAACGTATAAATATTCTCAAATATTCCAATCAGGTAAAAGTTTATATGGGCTGATCTCAAAATCTATTTCTCAAAACATGCATCCTTATACATTAATTATAAAGGCAATCATTGATATCCGCAAGCACTTTACTTTTCTCTATTTGTACATTTGTTCACACGAAAACCATTTCATTCGTATTTTCTCATTTCTGGAAGTTTCATCCTTTCAAAATATGATAAACAGTTTGACACAGAAGATTTCGGGGAGAGGGAGAAGAAATCTAGATAGACCTATATTTGTGATGTAATTAATTCTTGGTATCAGTTGGAAATGTTCTTCAATATCCCAAAGGATATCCATCAGAGCGAGGATCAGCAGCAGCCCAAAACACATCACGTCCAAAGTCAACATCCTCGTCATACGTGCCATTCAACCACCAAGCTCCCTGTGCAATTACATGGCCTCGGCCAAAGGTGCCTCTATCAAATTCACTGACAGGATAAACAATGTCGTGTCCTCTGCTTCGAAGATCATTCACTGTAGATTCAGCTATTTCCTTCTCCATCTGAACTTTCCATGGCTGGCTATAGACAACAAAGATAATATGTATTAGTATACTTACAATAATTTGAGCTTTTCATAACGGTCAAATAATACTTAATTCTGTCGTCAGTCATCCTTGAGAAAGATCTTGTTTACAGCGCCTCGTTTTCTATGTCTAAAGTTTTGAGTTATGTACTATCATGGCCAAAATAATGTTCACATGACTTTGTTATACACGATTTTTCTCTAAGCCTACAAGATAGGCCACCCAACTAACGTAGAGTGGGCGGTGTGTGATTCTGAGAGTGTGTGCGTGAACGAGCAAGGGTTGGAATTTTCTTTTCTTTAAGAGGAAACATTATCACATATCCTGGGTTCTGGAAAGATGTTCATGATTTCTTGTAGTGTGTAGCAATAATAAAAAAACGTAAGCAAGTCGTATTTCAAATACCAAAACAGGAAACCTAACACCATTTTTATTTTAAGTGGGCCACTAGTTGAAGTGTATTGAAAAGTTTAATTCAAATTGTCCAATAGAAAAGATCCTTACCGAACATGGAGAATAAAAAATGAACTTAAAACCTATGGTTTCTTTCTTATTTCTTTCTTAATGAATTCCATAGAACACTAACGTTATGCTTGAAAGACAAGAGAAAAGGTCTGTTTCTATCAGTTCTGAAAAATAGGGCACGATATTTATCCTTTATAATTTCTGATATTATGTTGTTATTTACGTTATTTTGTGTGTGCGTGCGTACGATATTGTGTGTGCGTGCATGTGATAAACATCGAAATGAGTATGCTTTCTTCCGAGCGCCGTACCTTACTTGGTAAAACGTTCGTTTCGTTCTCCGGAGATCCTCGGTTCGGTACCAGTGGGTGACTGTCCTGACTTAGGTTTTCCCACTGCGCATAAAAAAGATTGCGACAACGAATGCCGGCCAAGTGGCACCTTTTTATCCCATAATCGTGTCTGGTAAGCAGACCCCCTCTTTCTCCTTCCTTCGTCTCGCCCATACTGAAATCAGCAAACATCATGAGCACGTTTTGTTTTTCAAAATAGACATGTATCGATAAAATGAAGGAATAGAGGCGAGACGAATCAATATACATAAGTTGATGGAGGGAGAAATTTTAACACATACAACGAAACCGATCGTATATCTGTTAGACAGAGGCAGAGAAATGAAAGAGAGAGAGAGAGAGAGAGAGAGAGAGAGAGAGAAATGGGGAGATAGAAGAAGAAGAAGAAGAAGAAGAAGAAGAAGAAAAAGTACAGATAAAAATTTGGAATTTAAACGTAGTTAAAATATTAAGTTCAGTTCCCACAGTAAAAAGTTCAGTTCCCACAAATCAAATCTAACAGCAACAGAGAAGAGACTTTTGGACTTTATATTTTTTCAGGGTTATTCCAATATATAAAGGGTGCTTCAAACATTCATTAAGTCACTTTCACAATGGAGACCAAACTTGGTGGTCAGATTAAATACTCATGATTCCAGTGAAACTCCAGAGTTTTGAGACACATCTAGGATAATGTCAAAAGTGTAACAAACATTCTTTGTTTGCGCGAGGCTAGTTTGCAAATTCGGTGAGACTTATTAAACATACTGGTTCGGAATACTTTGTAATCTCCGAAATTCCCAGTTCATGGATTTTCCAGACCGGGTCAATCGGTTTACGGGGTCACTTATGTTTGGGTCAGGCCCTATCAAAGGGTCATCGGAAGTGGCCCGGAATTGGCTCTGCAACACGCACAAAAAGAAAGAGTTTGTGTAAAGTAAGAGAAAAGATAAAGATAGAGAGAAGAAGAAGAGAAAGACGCAGCGAAGACACGATAACAATACATCAAGAAAGAGAGAAAGACCAATGAAAAGCATGAAAACTAGATTATAATTATGCCAAATAGCACACACACTGTTTGCTCGGATTATGACCAGTGATGCTTTGTTCTCCACAACCCGAAGATAAATCTCTGTTTGAATACTTCAGTGTATGCGAAAAAGAAACTGGCTGGTGGAGAATCGAACCCAGGTTTTCAAATTAGAAGTACAGCACGCTAGCGATACTCCACGGGTGAATCTCTAGTCACAATATGCCTAACATATGTTATAGTGTTTCTTTCTAAGGATAATAACAGGAAAAGTGCATATTTCTGATCAATGACGTGTTCTTAACCCCCTGGGACTTTATTTGGACTTTCCAACCAACATTCGTAAATCGTCTTTCTCTCTTTAGTGACTCAGGTGCTTCATCCCACAGTCGGAAATATTCTCCGTTTTGTATGAGAAGTAATGATTAGATTATTCACGATTGCTTTGTAAAAAAATCTTTAGCGTGAACAGCATTCGAACCCATGTTGGTTTGTTTTCGTAATGAAATGCCCAGCGCGTTTCCCCTACTCCATTTTGCCAACGATTTTAACAGCTATGAATAACCAAGTTCAATTGCGAGGAAACTGTAACACTGAGTCTATGTGTTACATTTTGTCTGTATGTATTGTGTGCTAAGTAAACACATTTCTATGCGTGTCCTTTTTGTCATTTCGAATTATGAAATGAATATATTATGGCAGTTTTAAGAACAAATCCAGTTTAGGGTAAGTATTGCCACATTAAAATACGATCACTTATTGTCGTTTATTTTAACGAATCTAACATCACCAAAAGAAAATTGTCGTTAGCAAATTGAGAAGTTAAAACTTCAATTAAAAGTTCTAATACACTTTGTGCAATATGACAAGTTGAACGTAACACAAATTTTAACTTTTGACAGTTTGTATTGTAAGC
>JAGDQP010049160.1:3540-14567 GCA_022664845.1 Lepisma saccharinum | reverse complement strand
TTAGTCCAGAATACCTATGAAATATGTCCTGTATAAATATGAAATATGTCCTTCCTACCAATGAAATATATCCTAGATACCTATTAAATTTTTCCTAGATACTTATGAAATATGTCTCGGATACAAACGAAATGTGTCTAGGATTCGTATGAAATATATCCAGGAGACTTATGAAATATGTCCCTCAAACAAATGAAATATGTCCAGGAGTCCTATGAAATATGCCGAGGATAACAAAGAAATACGTCCTGGATAGAAGTCAAATGTCCTGGATACCTATGAAATATGTGCAGGATACCCATGAAATATGTTTTAGATACCAAAGATATATGTCCTGCAAACCTAGGAATTATTTCCTCAATACCTATGAAATATCTCCTGATAACTATGAAATATGTCCTGGAAACGTATGAAATATGTCAAGAAGACCTAAGAGATATGTCCTATGTACCCATGAAATATGTAAAAGTTACCTATGAAATATGTCCTAGATAGTTACGAAAAATGTCCAGGAGACCTACGAAATATGTCCTGGATACCAATGAAATATGTCCTGTACACCAAAGAAATATATCGTGGATACTAATGAAATATGTCCGAGATACCTACGAAATATATCCAGAATATCTATGAAATATGTCCGGAATACGTATGAAATATGTCCAGATAACCTATGAAATATGTCCTGGATAATTATGAAATATGTCCAGGATACGAATGAAATATGTTCTGGATACCTATGGAATATGTCCTGGTAACCTATGAAATATGTCCTGGATAACAAAGAAATATGACCTGGATACCTATGAATATGTCCTGGATACCTATTTACTATGTCCTAGATACTTATGAAATATGTCCTGGATACCAATGAAATATGTCCATATACCTATGAAATATACTCTGGATAACTTCGAAATATGTCCAGGAGACCAATGTAATATGTCCTGGATACCAAGGAAATATGTCCTCGATACCTATGAAATATGTCCTGGATACCAATGAAAAAAGTCCTAGATACCTATTAAATAGGTCCTAGATACCTATAAAATATGTCTTGGATACGAATGAAATATGTCGAGGATTCCTATGAAATATATCCAGGAGACCTATGAAATATGTCCCGGATACATATGACATATATTCTGGATACCAATGAAATATGTCCTGGATACCTATGATATATGTCCAGGATATCTATGAAATTCGTCGTGGACAGCAATGAAATATGATTTTGATACCAATGAAATATGTCCTGGATACCAATGAAATATGTCCTGGAAACCTATGAAGTATGTCTAGTATACCTATGAAATATGTCCAGAATACCTATGAAATATGTCTTAGATACTAACAAAATATGTCCAGGATACCTATGAAATATATCCAGGAGAATTTTGATTTATCTCCTGGACACCAAAGAAATATGTCCAGCATACCGATGAAATATGTCCAGAATATATGTCTTCGAAACCTATGAAATATTACCTGGATACCTATGAATAATGTCTTTGTAATCTATGATATATGCCCTAGATACCAATTAAATATTTCCAGGATACCAATGAAATATGTCTAATATAAAAATGAAATATATCCAGGATACCTATGAAATATGTCTTAGATACTAAAGAAATATGTCCAGGATACCTATGAAATATATCCAGGAGACCTTTGATTTATGTCCTGGATACCTATGAAATATGTCCTGAATACCAGTCAAATATGTTCAGGATAAGTATGAAAAATGTCAATGATACCAATGAAATATGTCCGTTCTAAAAATGAAATATATCCTAGATACCTAAAAAATAGCTCCTAGATACGTATGAAATATGTCCTGGGTACCAATGAGATATGTGCTGGATACCAATGAAATATGTCGTAGTAACCAAAGAAATATTTCCAGGAGACCTATGAAATATTCCAAAAATACAAATGAAATATGTCCTGGATACCTATGTAGTATATCGAGGATACCTACGAAATATATATCCAAAATACGTCTTACATATGTCCAGGATACCAATGAATTATGTCCTGGATACCTATGAAATATGTCTCGGATACATAAGAAATATATCAAGGATACCAATGAAATATATCCTAGATACCAATGAAATATATCCTAGATACCAATGAAATATGTCAAGGAAACCGATGAGTATGTCCTACATACCTATGGAGTATGTCCTGGATACCAACGAAATATATCCTGCATAGCAATGAAATATGTCCTGGATGAATATGAAATATATCCTGGATACCTATGAAATATGTCCATGGGTCCTATGAAAAAGGCAACTATGATTTATGTCCTTGATACCTATGAAATACGTCGTGGACAGCAATGAAATATGTCCAGGAGACCTATGAAATATATGCTAGATACCAATGAAATATGACCTAGATACCTATGAAATATGTCCAGGATACCTATGAAATAAGTCCTGGATACCAATAAGATATGTCCTGGATACAAACGAAATATATCCTGGATACGAATGAAATATGTCCTGTATAAAAATGATATATATCCTGGATACCAATGAAATATGTCCTGTATACCAATGAAATATATCCTAGATACTAATGAAATATATTCTAGGTACCTATGAAATATTTGCAGAATACCCCCTGAAATATTTCCGGAATACCTTATAATATGTCAAGATAACCTATGAAATTTGTTATTGATAGCTGTGAAATATGTCAAGGAGACCTATGAAATATGTCAAATAAAACCTATGAAATATGTCAACGAAATCTATGAATTACAACAAGGAAACCTATGAAATTTGTCCTGGAAGCCTATGATATATGTCCTGTATAACTATGAAATATATCCAGGATACCAATGAAATATGTTCTGGAAGACTATGGAATATGTGCTGGTACCCTATGAAATATTTTTTGATGCCTATGGAATACGTCCTGGATACCAATGTTATATGTCCTGGAGACGTATGAAATATATCGTGGATACCTTTAAAATATGCCAAATATACCTATGAAATATGTCAAGTAGACCTATGAAATATGTCAACGAAATCTATGAAATACGTCAAGGAGACCTATGAAAGATGTCGTGGAAACTTGTGAAATATGTCAAGGATACCTATGAAATATGTCAAGGAGGTCAATTAAATATGTGAAGGATACCTATGAAATATGTCAAGGAGGTCTATGAAATATGTCCTGGATACATATGAAGTATCCCCTGGATGCCAATGGAATATATTTTGGATACCTCTGAAATATGTGCCGGATATTTATGAAATATTTCTTGAATACCTATGAAATGTGTGCAGAATACCTAGAAAAATTAGTCCAGAATATATATGAAATATGTCCTGTATAAATATGAAATATGTCCTTCCTACCAATGAAATATGTCCTAGATACCTATTAAATTTGTCCTAGATACCTATGAAATATGTCTCGGATACAAACGAAATGTGTCTAGAATTCGCATGAAATATATCCAGGAGACTTATGAAATATGCCCCTCAAACAAATGAAATATGTCCTGGAGTCCTATGAAATATATCCAGGATAACAAAGAAATACGTCCTGGATAGAAGTCAAATGTCCTGGATATCTATGAAATATGTGCAGGATACCTATGAAATATGTTTTAGATACCAAAGATATATGTCCTGCAAACCTAGGAATTAATTCCTGAATACCTATGAAATATCTCCTGATACCTATAAAATATGTCCTGGAAACGTATGAAATATGTCAAGAAGACCTATGAAATATGTCCTGGATACCTATGAAATATGTAAAAGTTACCTATGAAATATGTCCTAGATACTTACGAAAAATGTCCAGGACACCTACGAAATATGTCCTGGATACCAATGAAATATGTCCTGGATACCAATGAAATATGTCCTGTATACCAAAGAAATATATCCTGGATACCAATGAAATATGTCCTGTATGCCAAGGAAATATATCGTGGATACTAATGGAATATGTCCTAGATACCTATGAAATATATCCAGAATATCTATGAAATATGTCCGGAATACGTATGAAATATGTCCAGATAACCTATGAAATATGTCCTGGATAATTATGAAATATGTCCAGGATACGAATGAAATATGTTCTGGATACCTATGGAATATGTCCTGGTAATCTATGAAATATGTCCTGGATACCAAAGAAATATAACCTGGATACCTATGAATATGTCCTGGATACCTATTTACTATATCCTAGATACTTATGAAATATGTCCTGGATAATTATGAAATATGTCCAGGATACCAATGAAATATGTCCTGGATACAAATCAAATGTCCTGGATACATATGAAATATGTCCAGGATACCTATGTAATGTCTTAGATAACAATGAAATTTGTCCTGCATACCTATGGATTATATCCACGATACCAAAGTAATATGTCCTGGATACCAAAGTAATATGTCCAGCATACTAATGAAGTATGTTCTGGATACCAATGAATTATGTCCTGGATACCAATGAAATATGTCCTTGATACCTATGAAATATGTCCAGAATATCCGTTAAATATGTCCTGGAAACCTCAGAATTATGACCTGGATATCAATGAAATACGTCCTGGATACCTATGAAAGATGTATAAGTTACATATGAAATATGTCCCAGATACCTCTTAAATATGTCCAGGTTAGCAATGAAATATTCACAAGATACCAGCGAAATATGTCAAGGATACCTATGAAATATGTTTAAGATACTAATGAAATATGTACAGGATACGTATGAAGTATATCCAGGAGGCTTTTGACTTATGTCCTGGATACCTATGAAACATGTCCTGGATACCAGTCAAATATGTTCAGGATACCTATGATATATGTCAAGGATACCTATGAAATATGTCCTAGTTACCTATGAAATATGTCCTAGATACCTATAAAAAATATCCAGGTGACCGACGAAATATATTATTGATACCAATGAAATATGTCCTGGATACCAATGAAATTTGTCCTGGATACCAATGAAATATGTCCAGCATACCAATGAAATATATTCTTAATACCAATGAAATATGTCTTAGATAAAAATGAAATATGTCCTGATACTTATGAAATATATCCTAGATACCAATGAAATATGTCCTCGTTACCAATGAAATATATCCGGGATACCAATGAAATATGTCTTAGATACCAATGAAATATGGCCTCGATACCAATGAAATATATCCTAGATACCTATGAAATATGTCCAGAATACCTTTTATATATGTCCTGGAAACCTATGAAATATTACCTGGATACCAATGAAATACATCCTGGATACCTATGAATAATGTCCTAGTTACCTATGGAATATGTTCTAGATACCTATTAAATATGTCCAGGATAAAAATGAAATATGTCCAGGATACCTATGAAATATGTCTTAAATGCTATTGAAATATGTCCAGGATAAATGTGAAATATATCCAGGAGACCTTTGATTTATGTCCTGGAGACCTATGAAATATGTCCTGAATACCAATGAAATATGTCCTTTCTAAAAATGAAATATGTCCTCGATACCTAAGAAATGGCTCCTAGATACGTATGAAATATGTCCTAGTTACCAAGGAGATATGTGCTGGATACCAATGAAATATGCCGTGGTTACCAATTAAATATGTCCAGGATGCCTATGAAATATGCCATAGAAACAAATGAAATATGTCCTGGATACCTATGTAGTATACCGAGGATACCTACGAAATATGTCCAAAATACGTATGACATATGTCCTGCATACCAATAAATTATGTGCTGGAAAGCTATGAAATATGTCCTGGATACCAATGAAATATGTCCAGCATACCAATGAAATATGTCCTGGATACCAATGAAATATGTCAAGGATATCAATGAGTATGTCCTGGATACCTTTGTCCTGGATACCTGTCCTGCTACTTGCGAAATATGTCCTAGATACTAATGAAATATATCCTGGATACCAATGAAATATGTCTTGGATACGTATGAACTATGTCTTAGATACCAATGAAATATGTTTAGCTACCTATGAAATATGTCCTAGATACCTATGAAAAATATAAAGGTGTCCTACGAAATATGCCCTGGATACCAATGAAATATGTCCAGGATACCTATGAAATATATAAATGACACCTATGATTTGTCTTGGATACCTACGAAATACGTCGTGGACAGCAATGAAATATATCCAGGAGACCTATGAAATATGTCCTGGATACCAATGAAATATGACCTAGATACTTATGAAATATGTCCACTATACCTAAAAAAAATATCCAGAATAAATATGAAATATGTCCAGAATACCTATGAAATATGTCCAGGATTCCTATGAAAAATATCCAAGAGACCTGTGAAATATGTTCAGAATACCAATGAAATATGTACAGGAGTCCTATGAAATATGTTGTGGATACCATTGAAATATGTCCTGGATACAAATAATATGTTCTAGATACCTATAAAATATGTCCTAGTATCCTTTGAAATATGTCCTAGATACCTATGAAAAATGTCCAGGAGACCTACGAAAAATGTCCTGGAAACTAATCAAATATGTCCTTCATACCTACGAAATATGTAAAAGTTACCTATGAAAAATGTCCTAGATACCTATGAAAAATGTCCAGGAGACATACGAAATATGTCCTGGATACCAATGAAATATATCCTGGATACCTATGAAATATGTCCAGGATACCTAAGAAATATATCCTTTATACCTATGAAATATGTTCTGTCCAGGATACCTATGAAATAGGTCCTGGATACCAATAAGATATGTCCTGGATACAAATGAAATACGTCCTGGATACCATTGAAATATATCCTGGAGACTTATGAAATATGACTTGGATACCTATGAATATGTATTGGATACCTATTTAATATGTCCTAGATACTTATGAAATATGTGCTAGATACCAAAGTAATATGTTCAGCATAGCAATGAAATATGTTCTGGATAAAAATTAATTATGTCCTGGATACCAATGAAATATATCCTTGATACCCATGAAATATGTCCAGAAAAACCATTAAATATGTCCTGGAAAACTATGAATTACGACCTGGATATCAATGAAATACGTCCTGGATACCTATGAAAGATGCATTAGTTACATATGATATGTGTCCCAGATAGCTCTTAAATATGTCCAGGATAACAACGAAATATTCACAGGACACCAAAGAAATATGTCAAGGATACCTATGAAAAATGTTTAAGATACTAATGAAATACGTCCAGGAGACCTTTGACTTATGTCCTGGATACCTATGAAATATGTCCTGGATACCAGTAAATATGTTCAGGATACCTATGAAATATGTCAAGGATACCATTGAAATATGTCCTGAATAAAAATGAAATATGTCCTTTAAACCTAAGAAATATCTTCTTCATACGTATGAAATAAGTCCTGGGTACCAATGAAATGTGCTGCATACCAATGAAATATGTCGTGGTTACCAATAAAATTTGTCCAGGATACCTATGAAGTATGTCTTAGATACAAAAGAAATATGTCCTGGATACCTATGTAGTATATGGAAGATACCTAAAAAATATGTCCAAGATACCTATGACATATGTCCTGGATACCAATGAAATATATTCTTGATAGCAATGAAATATTTCCTGGATACCAATGAAATATGTCCAGCATACCAATGAAATATGTTCTTAATAACAATGAAATATGTCTTAGATACCAATGAAATATGTGGTGATACTTATGAAATATATCCTAGATACCAATCAAATATGTCCTGGATACCAATGAAATATATCCCGGATACCAATGAAATATGTCTTAGATACCAATGAATATGTTCAGGATACCAATGAAATATGTCAAGGATACCTATGGAATATGCCCTGGATAAAAATGAAATATGTCCGGGATAGTTAAGAAATATCTCCTAGATACGTATGAGATATGTCCTGGGTACCAATGAGATATGTGCTTAATGCCAATGAAATATGTCGTTGTTACCAATGAAATTTGTCCTGGATACCTATGAAGTATGTCTTAGATAAAATGAAATATGTCCTGGATACCTATGTAGTATATAGAAGATACCTAAAAATATGTCCAAGATACCTATGAAATATGTCTTGGATACCGAAGAAATATATCAAGGATACCAATGAAATATGTCCTCGATACCAATTAAATATATCAATTATACCAATGAAGTACGTCCTGGATACCTGTGGAGTATATCCTGGATACCAATGAAATATGTCCTGATACTTATGAAATATGTCCTAGATAATAATGAAATATGTCGTGGACACCAATGAAATATATCCTGGATACCAATGAAATATGTCTTAGATACCAATGAAATATGTTCAGGATACCAATGAAATATGTTCAGGATACCTATGAAATATATCCTAGTTACCTATTAAATATGTCCAAGATACCTATGAAAAATATCCAGGGGACCTACGAAATATATTCTTGATAGCAATGAAATATGTCCTGGATACCAATGAAATATATCCTGGATACCTATGAAATATGTCCAGAATACCTATTAAATATGTCCTGGAAACCTATGAAATATTACCTGGATACCAATGAAATACATCCTGGATACCTATGAATAATGTCCTAGTTACCTATGAAATATGTTCTAGATAACTATTAAATTTGTCCAGGATACCAATGAAATATGTCCAGGATACCTATGAAATATGTCTTAAATGCTAATGAAATATGTCCAGGATAAATGTGAAATATATCCAGGAGACCTTTGATTTATGTCCTGGACACCTATGAAATATGTCCTGAATACCAGTCAAATATGTTCATGATACCTATGAAATATGTCAATGATACCAATGAAATATGTCCTTTCTGAAAATGAAATATGTCCTCGATACCTAAGAAATAGCTCCTAGATACGTATGAAATATGTCCTAGTTACCAAAGAGATATGTGCTGGATACCAATGAAATATGTCGTTGTTACCAATTTAATATGTCCAAGATGCCTATGAAATATGCCATAGATACAAATGAAATATGTCCTGGATACCTATGTAGTATATCGAGGATACCTACGAAATATGTCCAAAATACGTATGATATATGTCCCGCATAGCAATAAATTAAGTCCTGGATACCTATGAAATATGTCCTGGATACCAAAAAATATATCAAGGATACCAATGAAATATGTCCTGGATACCAATGAAATATGTCAAGGATATCAATGAGTATGTCCTGGATATTTATGGAGTATATCCTGGATACCTGTCCTGCTACTTGTTAAATATGTTCTAGATACTAACGAAATATGTTTAGCTACCTATGAAATGTGTTCTAGATACCTATGAAAAATATAAAGGTGTCCTACGGAATATGTCCTGGATACCAATGAAATATGTGCAGGATACCTATGAAATATATCCTTTATACCTATGAAATATGTGCAAGGGTTCTATGAGATATGAAAAAGACACCTATGATTTGTCCTGGATACCTATGAAATACGTCGTGGACAGCAATGAAATATGTCCAGATACCTACGAAATATATTCTGGATACCTATGAAATATGTCCTGGATACTTATGTAATATGTCCTGGATACCAAGGAAATATGTCCTGGATACCTATGAAATATGTCCTGGATACCAATGAAATAGGTCCTAGATACCTATTAAATATGTGCTATATATATATATATGAAATATGTCTTGGATACCAATGAAATATGTCGAGGATTCCTATGAAATATTTCCAGGAGACCTATGGAATGTGTTCAGGATACCAATGAAATATGTCCAGGAGTCCTATGAAAAATGTCCAGGAGACCTACGAAATATGTACTTAAAACCAATGAAATATGTCTTGGATACCTAGGAAATATATCCAAGTTACCTATGAAATATGTCCTAGATACCTATGAAAAATATCCAGGAGACCTACGAAATATATCCTGGATACCAATTAAATATCTCCTGCATAGCAATGAGATATGACCAAGATACCTATGAGATATGTCCCGGATACCTATGAAATATGTCGTGTCCAGGATACCTATGAAATGGCTCCTGGATACCAATTAGATATGTCCTGGATACAAATGAAATATATCCTGGAAACCAATGAAATATTTCCTGTATACCAATGAAATATATCCTGGATACCAATGATATATGTCCTGTATACAAATGAAATAGTTCCTAGATACCAACGAAATATGACCTAGGTACCCATGAAATATATCCAGAATACCTATGATATATGTCCGGAATACGTATGAAGTATGTCCAGATAACCTATGAAATATGTCCTGGATAGTTATGAAATATGTCCAGGAGACAAGTGGAATATGTCAAATAGACCTATGAATTATATAAAATAAAACCTATGAAAAATGTCAAAGAAATCTATGAAATACGTCAAGGAAAAATATGAAAAATATCCCCGAGACCTATGAAATATGTCCTGGATAATTATGAAATATGTCCAGGATACGAATGAAATATGTTCTGGATACCTATGGAATATGTCCTGGTAACCTATGAAATATGTCCTTTATACCAAAGAAATATGACCTGGATACCTATAAATGTGTCCTGGATACCTATTTACTATGTCCTGGATACCAAAGTAATATGTCCTGGATACCAAAGTAATATGTCCTGGATACAAAAGTAATATGTCCAAGATACGTATGACATATGTCCTGCATACCAATAAATTATGTCCTGGATACCTATGAAATATGTCCTGGATACCAAAAAAATATATGAAGGATACCAATGAAATATGTCCTGGATACCTATGAAATATGTCAAGGATATCAAAGAGTATGTCCTGGATACCTATGGAGTATATCCTGGATACCCATGGAATATGTCCTGCTACTTGTGAAATATGTCCTAGATACTAATGAAATATTTCCTGGATACCCATGAAATATGTCCTGGATACGTATGAACTATGTCTTAGATACCAATGAAATATGTAGAGGATACCTATGAATTAT
>JAGDQP010049159.1:1950-14567 GCA_022664845.1 Lepisma saccharinum | reverse complement strand
GTTCCTTGGTGACAGCATGTAACAGGAACAAAGGAACTTGGCGCGAGGTGGCAAGGTTCATGATCCTCAAGCTATAAGGGTGGTGGGGATCCTAAAACCCACTTCGTCCACCGCCCCCAACCCTAAGGCTTTTGCCAGCTCGCGCCAAGTTCCTTTGTTCCTGTTACATGCTGTCACCAAGGAACTTGGCTCATCCGTCTCCCATTTCACACCTTTTTAGGGCTAAAGAACTTGGCTCCACTTTTTGCACCTCTGGTGTTTTTGTTCAGATTTCCTATTTTTAAGTGGTAGGCAGTTTAAAATGGGTTAGATAAAAGAAAAAGTACCCTTCGTTTGTATGCAACCAAAACAACGTAAGTGTTGTGCGGGATAGCATATGCAGATAGGATATGTTAGATAACCTTACAAGTAACACTGTTTCAGGTGGGCACTCAGATCTACAGTATATATATATATATAAACTCAGCATGCTTAGATGTCATTGGCCAGTGATTGAAGATAAATTGGCGGGAAAAGCTTTGAATAACATTTTTTTTCTGGTATGCTACTTATGAATACCTGGCGCAAGTTTACACTCAATGCCGAGCACTACGGTGACAGACAGTCAAATGACATTAATAGCTGCACGTCGCTATGCCCATAGTCACCAGAGACTCTGGTACAAGTGTAGAATTGGGTAAAATCCGTAGAATGGCACACGAATACTAACAAGCAAACATAATGATGGAGCAGAAAAAAGTTATGATTTTTTCCTGCGTCATGATTAGAATGTCAAAATATGTAATATATATATATATATATATATATACAGTGAGTGTAAAAAGTGATCGTACACCTAGGAAATTATGGCAAAAACAGCTGGGGAATCGGGAAGTTGCATTGAAAGAAAAATAGCAGAATTATGACAAAAAATACATACATGTTATTTTCACATAGCAGAAAAGATCAAAAGAAAAAAAAAATCCTCTGAAATTTACAAACTACAGAAAAGTACAAAAACTTCTGTAAGTACAAAAAGTCATCGTACACCTATGATTTAGGCAGTGTTCAACTATGATTTTAACCAAAGAATTACATTATTTAATACCTTCTGAGGTGACCCTGTGCTTGAAGTATTGCATCCAGTCTCTGTGGCATGGAATTCAAAATCGCTGCCGTAGTTGAGGGGTCAATGAGGTCCCGTTCCCTGAGGAGAGCTTGTTTCGGATCTTCTTTATTAGATATGCTATGCTTTCTGATTTTATTTTCCAGAACAGACCAGAGATGCTCTATCGGGATTGAGGGGATGTATAAAGGTGTTTAGGTGTATTGCAGAGCAGCCACAAGCGAGTATTTCCTGCTGTATGCTTGGGGTCGTTCTCTTGCTGAAATATGAAATCGTTGTTAAGACCCATCTTCTGCGCGCTAGCATGGAGATTTTCCTTCAAAATGTCAATATGCATTTTGTGTGATCCATCACACCATTGATTATGTGCAAACGATCCACCCCGGATGCACTCATACACCCCCAGACATACACTGAACCGCTTCCATGTTTCACTGTAGGCACTAGATTTGGAGGATCCAGCTCTGTATTTGACTTGCGCTTTCCGTCGGACCCAAAAATATTATACTTTTTTTCCTCCGAAAATACTAACTTGTTCCAGAAGTCTGGCCCCTTATTTCGGTCTCTTTAGCAAAATTTAAACGCTTTATGCGATTTGTTTTATTTAACCAGAATATTTTTCCGGGCTACCCGACCGTGATACCCCTCTTTTCTACACTGTACTGGCTGACACCTTAACACCACGTCTTTGTAATTCTGCCGCAAGCTTTACAGCACTACTCCTAGGGTCCTTTTTTATTTCTCTAATAATAGATCTAATATCTGATTGACTCAGCAATTTGGTCTTCCACTTCGGGGACGGTTTCTCATTGTTTTCAAAACAAAAAACTATCAATAATTGGTTACACAGTCGAACACGGTCTGTCAACAATTTCAGACATTTCACGCAAAGATTTACAATGATTGTGCAATTTAATAATAACTTTTCTTGTCTTTCACTTGTTTCTGTGCGTTCCCTGCCCATTTTGACCTTACACTATGTGCTGACCGCTTCCTACTTACTGCTGATCTTGCTATGTCTCTTCTCCGTGCTGTAGAGAGGTACACTAACACGTAAATGTTAGCGAAACCAGCATTAGGTTCTTCGTTGTGTTTCATTATTTTGGGTGTACGATCACTTTTTGTGTTTCATCTGCACGCCTCCTATCGCGTTTTCTTTCATTTCTCGATATCATATTTGTAATCTTCCTTTTTATGTTCGCTATTTATGCAATTTATTTTCATTATTCACATTTTGTATGTTATTACATTTATTACGCCATTTTCTTCTTCCTAAACGATCTTTAACTGTTAATAGCATAGGTGTACGATCACTTTCTGCACTCACTGTATATTTAGTTTGCTGTTTCTCAATTAGGACAGCCGCACAGCAACAATCCGGAGCCATACTAAACCCATATTTTTGTTGGTTTCGCTCTACTGTACTCCGCTCAGTGATGTACTCACCACAGTTTAAATATATGGTTCTGCTTCGCTTTCCTCGGTTCCGATTTGCCTTTTTGGTATGCATCTAGCATTACAGATAGGCGATTTAGACATTATTTGATATCATGCATTATGGGTGAAAGGTAGACTTGGATGCTGACTTGCTGGGAACTCAAGCATATTCAAGACCGACAATGGACCATACTGACTGAAGTTTTCTAGGGTTTTCCTGAATTGCTCCACTTCACCGAAGAACGTCACCCCTCAGATTTGTAACGGGCTTAAGCCATAGCTATCTATCGGGCCTATAAATATATTCAGTTAAGAAAGAAATGAATCTCTCGAAATGAATTCTTAAGTTAGAAACTAATCAGATAAGACAAGGCAAAAGATGGATTCTTATTTGGCCTATAATGGCAGGTTTTCGTGTCTCTTAGCTTGTGATAAACACAAATAAATTCTTTAGACGAAACGAGGGTTAGCCCAAAAGAGACAATCCATTCATTGTCTCATGTGACGAAATTTATTCCAGCATCTCAGCATATTGAATCAATCATGGAATTTGAGTTTTTAGAAGAATGGTAATAGTGCCGAGAAACATCTATCTGTTCGTGAATTTCAAAATCTTATCAAAGCTTGAAAAGAAAAAGGAGTAGTAGTTTCATCAATATAAAACGTTTCCTTTTGGTAATAATGAAACAGAAAAAAAAAAAAATAATGAGAAAGCAGGACCCCCGAAAGTCCCGCCCCGCTGAGTGACCTCTCTCCAACTTCTACCGAGGTCTCCGCATGCAGTTAGTACAGGATCTGAGGTATTCTAAAGGTTTCTATCGGAAGACATTTACCACTACGTCGTAAATAGAGAAAGAAGGCGAAGAAAGACTATAGGAAAGAACAAAGAGATGACTTTTAGAGAGGGGAAAACCCCGGTGAGACCGGGGAAAAACCCACTACATCTAAATTACTGCAGGTATAGTTGATCAGGTTGATTGGTTGGTATAAATTGGTAGGTTTGTTATTTGGATAATACTATCTACTATCTAAAAGAGAAGAGTAAGAGAAGAGAAATGGGTGGTGGTGGTGGGGGGAACTACATAACTAGCGTGAAAAATGTTACCTTAGTTTCCACAGGTACTGGTTGCGTCACTTCGCTGTTGCCGGGGCTTCCCACATACAAAGTCCTCATAGTATGCATGCCATCCCGTGCTGTTGCTCCCGCGGTGACTACTTACCCGCTTCCGCTGATTCACCCATTCAACTTGACATGGTTGCTTCAGACATCAGGTACATCGCTGCGGTAGGTTTCCCTTCAACGGCCACCCACGGGGTCCCAAACCGCTGCAGCTCCGATGAAGTTCCTTCCACAAGTTTCTCTTCGAGGTCTCATATGGCTGTGCTGTGTAAGTGCAAGAGTACGTTCGAAAATCCACTCCGCCAGACGGTTTCCTCAGCCTTACGCCTCCTGCCCCATTCAACCTGGCACGAGTACTCGGGTTAATAGGTACACCACTTCGCTGTCGACGGGGGTCCCAAACCCCGTGCAGTTGCTATCGCAGAATCCGTTCACCACTTCAGCGTGTCTCCACTGTTGTCTGCAGTCGTTAAAGGTCCCATGACCTCCAGATTTGCAACGTAATGCCCAATATTTATTTCTGAAATAGCGATTCTCAAATCGTTGTAATATATGTATGAGAGCAAGGTAAAAATAAAACGAATATAAATAGCTATAAGTTGTCATTTACGTCACGTGAATTTAGTGCATACATCGCATAAAAGATTGTTACAAAGATAACGTAAGTTGCCATGTTTTAATCTATAACCTCTTTTATTATAAACTTCTATGAAGAATTTACTTTATTTGACAGTTTATTATTCTGGGTCTAGCACATTACTATTTAAATATATATAAAATCATGCACAAAGAAACACAAAACTCTTATTCTTGTTAGCTTGCGAGAAAACGTTGACTTCAATGTTGTCGGGTTTCCCTCACAATATTTCCCTCAAAATACTGAAAACAAAATGCCGATTTTTTTGGTGAAAATTCCCCGCTTTCTAAGTTTACTTTCAAACTTACTGAAAATTAAAAGTGCTAAAAAGATTCAGCAAAATTTCCCGCTTTGTTGTCTTGTTTTCTCCTTTTACCTTTTTCATGTGGCCCAGATTTTCCCGCTTTCCCGAAAATTTCCCTCCACCTGGGGCAACACTAGTTGACTTTCTACTTACACAATGTGACTAGAAAGATATTACTGATAGGCGAAGAAGAGATCGCTGCGCCATCTCACAGAATGGGGATGCATTACAGGGAAATAAATAACCTTAAGACATACGGAATATTAAATACATGTATGATAATTTCCTGACACTACAGAATTTCAAGTACACCGTGCACATTTATTGAAAACAAGAGGGAATGAGATAATCCCGTAATATATGGAATATGAACAACCCTATTTAAGTGAAAACCAAAGGTTAATTTCGTCAAAGAAATACCCAATTTTACTTTTATTGTGTATGTTCCTTGCTCTTCGGGAGATGGCAGGACATTAGTAGAATGCCATTAGATCCGTAAATCGACTACTGCGTGGGGACTGTTGAAAGTCACAAGAACATAAATTATTTTAACAAATTTCCAATGAATGGTATATAGCTCTAGAGTGGACAAACATACATTACTAGTTATGCTCCTATCATTAAGTACATCCTGTAACTAATTATAATCAGAAACTTTAATTAAGGATGGTATTGCTTTAAGTTGTTGGCACAAAAGTAATAGAGATCATAAATCTTGTGGAATTGTTCTTTTTGGAAGAACGGACAGGGATTAACCATGCCCTAGTTCTGTTTGAACATTGAATACTTATTGCCGGTAATAAATTTTCTATACTTCTCTCCACTTTATCTCTTCGTCCTCATGTGTAAATAATATAGGAGAGGTTGAAATTAAAAATTGTATTTGTTTTTGTATAAATCAAACTATACAGCTGAAAGTTTTAATCTGTTATTCTTCGTGGCAGAAGAATAGAAATGGCACTTAAGACTTAATTCCATGTACCATCCAGCATTCGCCTGGTGTGACAGGAAAACTTTGTTAAAATAACCGGTCTTGAGACTCGATCTTTGGGCCTCCGGAATCCGAAATGACTATGATTCTGCTGAGCTACGCCTTGTGTGTTAATAGGTTGGTTGTAGGTTTCTTTTCTTAATATTCGTACCGATGAAGCGATCTTGATTAAACTCAGCAGATTCTTTAATTATTCCTCCCGGCTTTTTAATATTTACTATTTGAAGTCAGGCTCAGGTAGTTTCGTTTATAAATAATGCATCGATAAAGTGAATTCAATCAAACTTAAAGAAAACGACGACTGAATGTATTCTGAATACTTTAGTAACTTTCCTTCGAACTATCCTCAAAAACTATGTAAATTTCAGTAACCGTCTCTTTGTCTTTTGTCATATATTTATTTTCAAGTATATAAAAAGTGTATTTAAGATAGAGAAAAAAAAACTATTAGTAGGAAACCTTGTTATTTCAAGCCACAGTCTAGTGGTTACAGCGTTGGACTCATGTCCGCGTGGTCCCGGGTTCAATTCCCGGCTAGAGTCTCACTTTTCGGCGTCCACCCAGCGTCATGATGCAAATTGGGGAGTCACGTGAATAAAGACGTAACAGCCACACTCGGTCTGGTAAGCTCCTGATACGCCTGTTCGTGGTTAGGTACGCGCAGTACTGACACACAGCCGTTACTCAGGTGGACGTAGTTCCTCCAAACACGGACAGATGGCGTTGGGGGCAGGCTCAGGGCCTATAGGCCTGTTACGCCAGTGTTTTTTTTATAGACTAAAAAACTATTGAAAGTTTTGTTGAAGCCACAGGTCTCTTTCTGTAGAAGTGGCTAGTTATTCTGCTTTATCTGTAGCAGAATATGTACCTCTAATAGCCCAAATGATCGCTTCCGGATCTGGATTTATGCTTTTAAAATAGCCTTAGTTTTGGTTCCGGTTCAAACATTGTTTTTTCTGCTTCTGTTTGAATTTGATGTTAGATTGTAACACTTATCTTCGAAACGGCTAATGCAATCTTGACTAAATGTTAGACGGTGTTAATGACTGTTATTCAGCAGGCTTAGAACTACTCGGTTTAATGAACTCCGTCAGGAATCGAACTCGTGACTGCGAACACACTAACCTCTTGGCAAACCCGAGCTCCAGATGTAGTTTGAGACCTTGGAACTCATCCCTTGCAGAGCTGAAACGGGTCATTCGGGTCATGTTTTGGACTGTGTCTAGGCTTCGGAGTCGCGCTGATCCGGTGACCTGATTTAGACCCGATAACCCGGAGGACGAGACAGTGTTTTCTAATTATTTCCGTGCGTTTGCAAGGGTTTCTTTCAGGGCTGACCATAACTAGAGGTGTTAGTTACCCCCCCAGTTCACGAAAAATATGGCGCCTAAATTCCCAGTTAATTATATTTCCCAGACCGGGGCACCGGGTTAATCAGGTCAAGTTTCGGACCGGCTTGCCGGGTCACCTATGTTCGGGTCAGGCCGGGTCGCCAAAAGTGAGTCGTTTCCAACTCTGATCCCTTAGGACACACCAGTGCTCTGAGCTGTTTATAAAAAACGTTGAATATATTAAGACTTGGTGTTCTAAAAAAGAATCGTTATTAGTCCAAGAACTAGCAGAAGAATGCTATTGTTACTTCAGTGATATGTTTTCTCTCCAAAGGAAAATGCGTTATTAGTTCCGTTGTAGAGCAATGACCTCATAAATTTTAAGTTCTCGTTTTTTTTTAGTTTTTTTTTATACTTTTAATTTCCCTCATAAACGATTAATATAGCATTGTGATTTCGAACTATATATTTTTTATTTTCCATTGTTATCGTCAGTTCGAACAAGACATCGTTAAGAAGGTCGTTTATTCGTTAAGAGGTCTCAGTTCCACTCTGTGTAGGAGAGGATGAAAATTGCATATCAATAGATGTAAATTCATCTAAAAAAAGTTTACATTTCTACCCAAAACAGCTACCATAGATCCCAACTTTGTCGATTAGAAATTTATAATCTTTTCTCCGCTAAAAATAAGCCCTAAAAGAGTGGTGTCTGTTTCCGCTCTCGTAAGATGAAGTATCCCGCTCAATTGGAGCGAAATTACCCTTTTGTGAATTCAACAATGCAGAAACAGGTCAAAAGTGTACGAATTTATAATTCAGTTCTAATTTTAATAATCTTTAGTTATTACCGGAAGTAACCAAAAAGATACATGATTTCGCCTGAAATAAAAACAATAGAGCTTCAAAATAATGCTAATTAGGGACGAAATGAAACTAAATATCGGCTTTCGCCAAAAATGGAATTGGCCCATGTTTCTCTTAACCTCTTCAGTACTTGAGTTCAAGAATAGCAAGGAGATCGATCACAAAATAAAATCGTAAAGTAGTACATTATTACAATATAGAAGAAAACATGTTAATGTGTGTTCGTTTCTTACTTACGTAATATTCCGGAAGTTTGTCTACGTGCGTAAATCATCCGACATAAATAGTTTCTTCATATAGGCACCATCGCCATGGAGATCAAGGTCTTCCAACAGTTAATTTTTTGGCACGCGTAACTGCATTCATGATTTTGATCCAAACACTAACCTTCCGGGATGAAGGAGGTGTTTACAAAAGATGTCGTCAAACAAAATGATAACCTTCCATCATTAAGTGAATGTTGATTGTCAGGAGTGCATTTATGTAATCGTATATGAATGAGAGTATCGAACAACATAGAAGTAGAATAATGCATTTGATATTGGGGTTAATTATATAATCGTTTTCGTAAGTGTTCATATACTTTGAAACAAAGTTCGCATTCTTCGCGTTCCTTGTTCTTCTGCTTCCCATTTTGTCTGAATGTTCTTTTATTCATAAAGAACATTTCTGCATAAATAATGTTGTAACCCAGTGTTTCTCTAACTAAGTAGAGTCCACCATAGTGTTCCGTGAATTATTACAATTCAAATTGGCGACCCAGCCCAGGATTATCGTTGTGCTGTGCGATCAAATATATATATATATATTTTTCAGTTCTGTCTGTACATTTTTAGCTGCCATCATTTTGTAATATCTAGTTTTACAGCAGTCACCTACAGTGGAACGTAATCCTCACTAAATGAGCGTCTGTGACCGCTAAACCCATGACCACTAAATTCACTTCACCATAGTGGAAGTTTATCTAAATTACCTTCCATATTTGCATTGTAAAAATTGGTAAAACATAGCTAATACGAGCAGCTTGTGGTAGGGTGTAAAGCTTTCAGAGATCTTCTAACTTACATTATTATCTGTACGGTAATTAAACACTTATCTTCTAAATAATTCTAAGAATATGTTTTAATATTTTGTTAAGTTTGCCAACAAAAAAAGTTGTCATTCTGTTTGCCTAACCGCATTTCATTTGAGTTTACGTATATATTTTTACAAAATTACCAGAGTAAAATTCTAAAATAGGATGCATTAATTATTATAAGTTGTGTCACATAGCATAAATGGCACAAGTGATACCAGCTGACACCCCCCAAAGAATTACCGATCTCCAAACAATGAATTCTAAAATTGATAAATAAAAAATATGTTAGGAAAATTGTATATGAATTGTTAATTTATCAAATTTAAGCCTCATTGTTTGGATTTGGGAGTGTTAGCTGGTCTCAATTGTACCGTTTATGCTATGTGACACAATTTATTATAATGAATGCATTTTATTTTAGAAATTTGTTGTTCTTATTTTGTAAAACATAAGTTGGCAAACAGAACGACAACTTTTGTTGTAAATTTATCCAGGAATGATAATATGAAGAATTAGCATTATTTACTTTGATGTAGCCTTCAGGAATGCATTTAAGGAACAGTAGTTTTCCTGTTGTGCACGTGTAGCGTAGCATATAGAATAGAGCATAAGTGACCTAGGGTACGTTGTCTGTTGTTCGCCACATAGGACACCGTGAAGACGAATCCGATACGCTTCGACCTAATTCCAAATGATAAAACGCTGGATTGTGAGAGGAAGTTATCATAATTTCTCATTAGATGCTATTTCTGTCATCATAAAGAGGAAGTATTAAGAGTTTGCACAACTTCACAAATCATATCTCTAGTCATGAGCCCAATTCTAGCTGATTTGCATATAGTTATGTATTTGTATTAGTCTATTACGTTACGTACAAAAATATATTTCTTATTTTTTATATTTAACTAATTTTCTTGATGCCTTGCCCTTTAGTTTTTAAAATCTCAACCTATCGAATTGTTAATAAAAGGTAAGTAGTGTAAGCCAAACCGGTCGCAGTCGCCCCCACCAAAATTTGAACACCTGGGGGCCATTAATCTTAATTTTGATACGTTCCCAGGGCCTTACTGGCCCCGGAAATCACCTCGGGGTCATGCTCCACCCCTACCCTTGCTTTACACCTCACCCTCGTTTTCAGAACATCGTGAGAAAAGTTTTGGTGGCATGAGAAGGAAATAATATTTCAATTAAAAAAAGTACATACGATATGACTCAACAATCTTCGACTACAAGAAAAAGCAATGAAATATCAATGGGTAACTAAAAGATATATAAAAATCCAACTTGATTACAGATAGAATATTGGCAGAATTAACCATATCTCGAATATAAACGATATTAGGCTGAACTGAAGTGGGAGAATGAAAGAATACTTGCACCAAGACGCCCCCTAATAGGGCTTGAACCAATGTATTACCTTTGAGAAATCTTATATGGAGACTAGTGTGTAATATCTAAAATAAGGATAGTCTAATACTAAAGAAAAGCAAACAATCACAACATACAATGGGTAATGAATTGCATGTTTAAATATAGTTAAAATTATTTATGGTATAATGATCCGAAAAGTGACATTTTAAAGAAAAATATCTTCAAAACTGGTTGTCTGCATTAGGAAATATAATTCAAAGACTCATTAACAATAGACAAGCAAACAAACAAAGAAAAAAATCTTGATTTTATTTTTGGCTGGCGAGAGGAAAAGGTGTTTTCTGAGTTCCGATTTGTCTTAAACTAAAATGATAATATTGGTTAGGGTGGAAGCAGGAAGGAAAGAGGAGAGAAGTTCCTAGCGGGAGGCGGGGATAGTTGCGGTTACGCAAAACAGGTGTTAATATAAGCTTGTGGATATGTATTCTGACCGCAAGGGGTCACGCTTCCGCTTTGGGGTGGGAAGAAAACACATTTTTTGGCGGCTGTGTGAAGTGGGAGAAGACGCATACGCCTGGGAACATTTTAAGAGATGTGTAGAGACTTCCGTAAATTAAAAGAAACAGGAAGAATGGAAATGTGATTTCTTTTTTTTTTTTTGCTACACATGGAAGGCTTGGAATGATGTCATAGTTTCCGCTTGGAGTTCGTGAGAAACCAATTACTAGTGTGCGGGAATCATAATAGAATATTTGTCATGCATCTATTTTCCGGCAGTTAATGGTCATCTGTGACAACATATTTAATTGGTAAAGGTTTGTACCATATGGAGAGTTCAGAAGTTCACTCACAAAAGATGAGAGATTCCCGTGAGAGAATAACGTAACTAGAATATTTTAGAATAACCTTTAACATTTTCCCATGGAATATATGAGGACTGTGGGGCTGAAACATGGCCGGACAAGCTTATATATGCCACTATTTAACACACGAGAATATCATTTGATAGCTAAGTTTCCTCGTTGACAGTGCTTTATTATCACGGGTGTTTTTGAGATAAAGAGAAGATACAACAGATCAAGGTAAGTCCCTTAGAATTTTTCTGTAAGATCATATACATTTCTTTTGGGTACAAAGAGAATCTCAGAATGTAGTCTTTGCGTAATTAAATTAAGTTGCCGTAGCTCAGTTACTTAGTAATTGACAAGTCGTACAAACAATTCTTGACTGTGACTTTACCGGGATTTTTAGTCATATAAAATAAACAAATAACACCACCCATGGTTTTGAATATTCCACACAAAACAAATAGCGACCGTGGCTCAGTAGTTTTAAAATATAATAAAAACGGTATTGCGGGCTGTCAGTTTATTCGAAATTGTTTTAGTTATAGAAATGAAATAGCGAAATACGAGCTGTAACTACTTTGCAAGGAGTTATGGAGGCGACCGTAGCTCTGTTGCTTTGTTTTCGAAAGTTTTTTTTTTTTTTGGAATGAATGTAATTTATACATAACAAATAATATAGCGTTACACAAATGCAAACGGCTGCAGTTCAGTTTGAAATATATAGAGTTGTGACGGAAGAGATTCCATGATATTGTATATTCAAAACAAAAGATATCATCACATTGGCCCATGAAAAAAACAAACTTGATCGTGGTGTCGTGTGCAGAACGCCTGGTTTACTTTACGAATTTTGAGATGAAGACCGCATACTATATTCTGATTTAACATTATATTGCATTCAAGGTTGACCTGAGCCTAAGTTGCCTAAAGGATAGAAAAAAAACTTTATTTTATATGGCCTAGTCTAGTAACTTTGGACTTCGGCCCATCACAATTTGCCTTTAGCTGTTAAGTGTTAAAATGCGCACCCAGGCCCGCCGGCCGGGACCCGAACCCGGGACCATCGAGCCGATGGTCTACCATCGCAGACCACTTAGTCACCCAGTCGGCGTTGCCTAAAGGACATGATTGTAAACTGCATTGCATACAAACTTTTGCTAGACAGTTCCGTGAAAGACTGAAACAATGAATTGTATATTAAGACGTCACTAAACAGGGATGGACACAGAGTGGCCCCTTCCCCCCCTTTTTTTTTTGTTTTGGCCATAATATTAAAGAGGAAATTGTCAAGAATTCAGAGTAACTCTCTATAACACGCAGCTCATTGGAAAACCATATTTTTATGTTTGCAAGTAAAACTGACCAGGGGTGGATTGGTCCATTTAGGGTGCCCCCTCTTCCCAGGGCGCCTTTAAAACTCGGCTTGTATATATAAACAAATATTTCTCACAAAAGTGAATACAAAGAGAATATCAAAACTGGCATTCAGGGGCGGATTGGTCCATTTAGGGTGCCCTCCTTCTCTTGCACG
>JAGDQP010049158.1:0-14567 GCA_022664845.1 Lepisma saccharinum | reverse complement strand
ACATCATACCATTTTAACAAGATTTTACTTGATAATATCAACTAGGGTTTATATTGACAATTTGCTGCTGGTACTTCAAAGATGAGAGAATGTATGATCTAGCTACTTAGTGTCACGAAAATCTGAAAATACTAAAGAGCAGCAGAACAAGTAAAAAGTGTTTTGTTCTCTTTACACACACATCACCCAACTATCTATCGTTGATGAAATATAATCACTGTTACAACTACCTTATGTTACACTGACCCGTCTCCCCTACTCTAACTGCCGTGTAGACCTCTTTGTTTGGGAATCGTTACAATCTCTATGAAAATAATATGTATGAAACGTCCCAACTTTTCAGTCTAGAGGTTACGGATCAGCACTGGTAAGCACTCAAATTTGAATCTTGCTGCAGACGACACTGCCTAGATTTCCAAGGTTTCCCTAGACAAATGCGGGTATGATACTTCGACATATGATCTGCCCACTTGATCACTGCTTTCTGTACCGGGAACAATGCTCACGAATGGACGTAGTATCTCAAACATACAATATGACTCTGCTCAATACATGTAAGTTAATGTGACATAATAGCGCATCTGTCTCGTGTTGCAAAATAACATCAACAAAACCAACTCTTAAGAGTCCTGACATGAAAATAATAATAATAAAAAAGTATAGACCATCGAGGCTACACAAACGTTTCGTTTTGTCGCCGTAGGTTGCTGAAAGTGTGGGAAAATGAAATGTAACACTTTGTATTTCCTGTGCCTTTAGCAGTAGAACTGAGGCGGCATAGTATCGTCAAAGAATTCAAACGTGCTCTATTCAAAAATGCATATTCCCAAACTGTGCAATGGAAGCGCAAGGAATTCCCGAACAAGCAAAATAGGGGATTCGAAGTTCTCTGAAATAAAATAGGGTGGAACGGGACTATCTTCCAGCAAGTGACAATAATCTGTTTGCGGAAAGTCGATATATCAAACCGATTTCCTTTACAGAACGGTTTTAAAGAAAAGATACGTGGTTGAATAAGAAACAGGAATAAACTACATACATAACAGTGAACGTTTGTTGTATTATCAGTAAAAGAAACTGTCGTTGTCCGTTTAGTTGGCAGTTGAAACGAAAGCTAAAAGGTAGATAAAGATAATTCCTTTTTAAACTAAGAAATAAATTAGTAATATTGAAACTATCAGCAATAAAGACAGGGAGGATAAAGTGAAACAGTTCGGCGAAGTGGATTTTCATCATTTCTGTTCATGTACACAACCAAGATATTTAAAATAAGTTCCATTGGAGTTGAGCCTCTGCTATTATACAACGCCATGGACAGTCTACTACTTGACGCACAATTACTGTAAAGAAAACCTTGAACGTGGTTAACGATTTTCGAGTAGGTGGTGAAAATTGCTGAAAGTTCCTGAAATATATCAAGGAAATATTTCCTGTCATAATATGGGAGTATCTTATTATCTATCTTATAATACCATGAAATGATTTTGTAAAATAATCACACATGTTATACTAATCAGGGATTAAATGCGGAGGTAACAAGCAAAACCTCACATGTCCATTTTTTATATAAAAAGTTTTGTTTGCTTTAAGACCTGAACAAAGAACTGAATCGAATAATGCAAAGTGATTTTCAGAAAAAGTGTACTTATCCCATCGTAATATCTACTTGCTAAATAAAATAATTTTGTCTGATTCACTACAGCTGTTCTTGCTCTTAAAAAGAACAACACTTTTTTTAAATTCAAAAATGGACATGTGAGGTTTTGCTTGTTATCTCCTTAAATGTTGACTCGAGTAAAGAGAAACAAAATAAACGGAGCAAAGTGAAATCATTTACAGAATTCGGATAAAGAAATCTTAAAGAAACCTAAGGAATTTAACCAAAGTATTGTTCCTAAGATGTTTCTTATTTTTGTGTTTTTGGTAATGAGAAATAGGAAGATTGGGTTCATTGTAATGTATGTCTAGCGTGGTATCATGAACATTGTTGAGTAATATATGTTGATGAGTTGCAGAATTTTGTTGGAAATGCACAATCCATCATATTTGTAAAAAAATAAATCTTTCTTGTGTGTAACAAACTGTACAATATTAAGCTAAATTTTAAATATTGTTATCAATTCATGGCCGACAAAGTGAAATTTCACGTATATCTATTTCGTATTGCTTGTAGTTCACAAATTTCGACCTGTGCTTTTAATTTTACGGTAGAATGTAGAAGAGTTTTTATAAGTTTGCATACGTATATGAAACTGTTAATTCTTGCGTTTTGTTCCAAAGAAGCGTTAAATATATATGTGCCCATTTGTTCACTCTTACTCTACCGATTATTCTGCAACAATTTCATTTGTTTAAATAAAAAAATCATTCCATGTTTAATTATAATGTCATCTAACAATTTAAGATTTCAACTCTCAAATTGGCTGCAAAAATGAAAGAGCAAAAGCGAGGTCAGTAATTAATTTGCAAAAAAACTGAGGAGGAGGAGGCAAAGGACGGAGGAAAATTCGATGGGTTGGGAGGATTTAATTGATTAATTAAAGCCAGCACATATGGTCGATATAGGAGGGGAAAGATAGCCTGAACATGAGGGAACAACTACCCCTATTGACCTTAATGCATTTTTTCAAACACGTTAAATTCGACGTGTCAATTCGAACTTTCATGTCGAATACAACATTTTTGTTTGTTTTACTTTGTTTATTAAGCAATAGTAAATACGGGAAGTAGAGTAAATTTTATATGTATTACGCAAAGCGGTATTCGCTGACTTGAATGCTTTAGTCTACATATTTCACCACCATAAACGAGCCATTCCGACTTCCCTTTGTGATTAACGGGTCCTGAGCCCATACATGCCATTCAAGCGTTACGCATAGTGACTTAGATCCTAGTTAAAGCTGTAGGTCACGTCTATAGGTGTTACGACCATTCCTATTCAACGGAAATCAATGACAAACTACCATCGGTTTACTTGTCCGAAGACTCTTCGAGTCACAAGCCCCCTTTTAGACAAAACAGTACTCATTAACATTATTTTTCATGCGTACGTGAAATTCCCGGTAATTGTGTGACATCATGAATCGAGGAACGTTGACTGCACAACTTCGGAAATGAATGACCCTTGTTCAACCTGACTCACTAATTAACACTTTACAACTTATCAAGGTTTTGGCATTTACCCAAGAAGTCAGGTGACGATGGTACCACTTAACAATTGTAAATACTTCTGTTTCTAACTACCATCATTTTAGTTTGAATTTGAATTTTATTTATGGCCTTTACGCATCTAAGACTCAAGCCGGGATTGAGGAGGTGAAAGGATTCGGGAAGGGTCTATGTTGGGCGTGCCATCCTGACATTTGCTTGATGTAACTGAGAAAATCCCCTGGAAAACCTCTGTCAGGCCGCTGGGATGGAACCCACAACCTCCCAAATACGATGCCAACGTTCTACCACTGTGCTACGGCGGGTTGGTACGTCATTTTAGTGTATCTATATAGCTAAACTATCTAGAGTCTTTCGTTGCATACCTCCGTTTGCTCACATTGACAAATACAATTTAAAAAATCATGGTTTTCATAATATTATAAATACATAGATTTAAAGTGATCATTGTATTGTATTGTTAGTAACGTCCTTAATGCGCTAAGCTCTTAAAAACGGGATCTACAATTTTTGTTATCATTGACTCCGAACCAATGTTTCACTGTCTTATTTCATAGTTCAAAGTTTTATTAAAATGCCAGGGTTTTTCCCCAGTTTTTTACATCTTGGAGGCATTAATTGGAATTGCCGATGATATTAAAAAGGGAGCCATTATAACTTATGTATAAAACTGAGTGGTCGAAGAATGTGTGGTTGAGAAAAAAATGGAAAACCAGCATTGATTCACCTTGTCAAGGACAGGCTCAAAAGAACCTCATCTCTTTTGTAGAAAAATAATTCATTATGTGCTGGAGTAACAATTACGGTCTAAGACCTTTACAAATTGAAAGGAAAACGAAATTCTTGTTGACATAGGAATTACGAAGGGAGCGGTTAGGACCTGCGGAAACTAAAGAAAATAATTTTTGTGGTCATAATAGTTGTTGTGAGCGAGATTAGAGCTTAGTGTTTATCCGAAGTTGCTGATCGTAATCTGAACCACAGGGATAATCTAATATATAATTACTGATTAAGTGATCATATGTGGTAAATGTGTCATGATCTTTTCTCGATAAAGGAAGACGTATAGAAAGAGAGATAAGAGAATAAGGAAGGATATGGCGGAAAACCAGGATACAAAGGAAAAGAGAAAGAGAGAAACGGAAAACAGATAAATAGACAATATATATATAGTCAACAGTACAGTCAACAAATTCGTGGACTGGCACCTATAATATAGGTAACCAGTAGAACCCAGATTTAGTCATGGTTGCTGTGCTCGGTGTAAACGTCCACACATACAGACACTTACACAGATCCACACTTACCTTTTAAATAGCCACCGTTGGCAGCGATGAACGTCTCCCAACGTTCGTAGAGCCGTTGAAAACATGTTTGAAAAATGTTCGCGTTAGCAGACATCTCTCGTAGGACATCCTTTCTGGCGGTGATTACCTCCTAGGGAGAATGAAAGCGTCGTCCACGTAACTTAGCTTTCAATCGGGGAAAGAGATCGAAATCGCATGGTGCGAGATCAGGTGAGTATGGAGGATGTAACAAAACGGTGATCTTCTGCATTGCCAGCTCCTTCTGGACAAGAACAGAGCGTCTATATTCAGGAGCGTTGTCGTGCAGCAACATCCAGTTCTTCCTGTGCCAAAGTTCAGGACGCTTACGACGTATTGACTCGCGTAGGCGGCGAAGGATCTCCTTGTAGCGAGTCTTGTTGACAGTTGCTCCTTGTGGGATGAATTCCATGTAGACAATTCCCTGCGAGTCGAAAAACAGTTCAAGCATCACTTTCCCTTGTGATCTATCTTGTCTCGGGTTTTTGCGTTTTGCAGATGATGGTGATATCCAGGTGGCTGCTTGTCTCGTTAGTTGTGCATCGTACAGGAAACACCATGCGGCTCAGGAACGTTCCATCAGCGTCAGCATTACTGATCAGGTCACCGCAAATGGTCATTCGCTCTTCACGTTGGTCTTGTGTCAGAATGCGTGGCACACTGTGCTGGGTGACACGCGACATGTTCAAGTCGTCCGTCAGAATTTTATGACACGTACCATGGCTGATCCATACTTCTGCTGCGATGTCGTCTACCGACTGGGAACGGTTAGCGCGCACCACCATTGCAACCTCTTTGATCTTTGATCTCCCCTCCGAGAAACGTTGGTGCCACTTAAACACAACACTGCGGCCCAGGACGTTGTCACCGTACACTTTCCTGATCATCTGCAACGTTTCTGTTGCGTATTTGCCTAATTTTTGGCAGAACTTGATGTTTCTTCGTTGCTCAAACTGCGACATTCTCCAAGTCAATCGCGGCGCATTCAACTCCTTTCACAACAGAGACAGTTGACACTCTATGCACACACCTGCCTCCTGTTGGGTCGAGAGACGAACTTCCACTGATTCCTCCAGTACGTCACGTCTCAGCTGTCGTACACCACTAGCGCCACACTGCGTTCAGTCCACGAACTTATTGACTGTAGGAAACACTAGGAGGGATAGGAACAAATGAATGGATTCGCGCAGAAAGAAAGGTAGAGGATGTAATCAAGACTGCGAAGAAATTGGAGTGGAGATGGGTCGATCACATAGCTAGAGGAGCAGATGGAAGATGGACGAGAAATGTACTACATTGGATTCCTAGAGAAATGAAGTGACCGAAACGACATCCAAATGCAAGATTGGTAGATGCAATCAAGCGTTTTTAAGGAGTCACATGGGTAAGGATAGCATCAGACCGAGATATGTGGAAAGAAAAGAGGGAGGCCTTTATCCAACAGTGGATAGAAAACGGCTGAATATGATATATATATATATATAAGACCAGCCCCGTTGGCCTAGTCGTTAGCGTGTTCGATTCCCGGTGCTGCCAAGGATTAATTCCAAGTTGTGTGGGTCTGGAATGGTGCCCACCCGGCATCAACTCCTTTTTCCGGGGGAGGCCTCATCCAGTAGTGGATTGAATATGGCTGTGAATTCTATCTATCTATCTATCTATCTATCTATCTATCTATCTATCTATCTATCTATCTATCTATCTATCTATCTATCTATCTATCATATTCAACCCGTTTTCTATCCACTGCTGAATGAAGGCCTTCCACCTTTTCTTTCCACATATCTCGGTCTGATGCTATCCTTATCCATGTGACTCCTTAAAAACGCTTGATTTCATCTACCCATTTTGCATTTGGACGTCGTCTCGATCGCTTCTTTTCTCTGCTCGTCTAGCTATGTGACCGGCCCTTCTCCACTTCATGTTCTTGGCATTCTTGATTACATCCTCTACCTTTGTTTGTGCGCGAATCCATTTATTTGTACAGAGAGAGAGAGAGAGACAGGCATGGATTCTTTAATAAGCGCACAGAGTGATGTGGTTGAACCTTCTGTCTCAAAACAATAGTGCGTAGATAATATTTGTACGCGTGATTTCATCATTGGAGTTTCTATACTGAAAAAATTAACATACATACATACCTTCTGTACATACACAAACACACATAAGCGTGCACAACATATACAGAAACACGGAAAGATAGCTATAGCGGAAACAGAAGTGGAACCTCTGATGGTTAAACGGGAATGTTATTAACGGCAGTGCGGTTACTGTCAAAAGGCGAAATCCGATCACACACCGAAATTCTAATGACATTTCATTTATCTACATATACAAGTATACACGAATGCATATATGTATAGGTAGATAGATAGATATATGTGTGAATGCCATCTTGCATGATTGACGGTAACAATTGGCAGCGAGATTAGTGATTAAACCTCATCACTTTAGCTGCTTGATGCGCAGACAGGCAACAGATTATGTACGATATAGTAATATACGAATTCTATTGACTCTTCGTTTTTGAATTCTGAAATGCGTCAGTTTGGGATTGAATTTTCAATATGATTTTATTATAATTCAATTTCCTATAAACGTGTAAACAAAAGGACATGTGTTCTGTGGTCTAGTATATTCCATGTACCCTCCTCTCTCTCTCCTGCTGTAAAATTATAAAATTGAATTCGTTTTTTTTTACATTTATTGGTTGATCATTTTAAAAGTGTTATAACAATTTTAGATCCCTATTCTACTGCTTTTCAACCTTATGAATGTCATGCTCCAGTAAAAATATGGTGAACATTTCCAAGACCCATAATTGATGAAATAATGCTTTCACCATGTGGAAGTTAGGACAGTCATAAATTTTGTAATATAAAATGTACATTAAAATCAAATATTATTCGTTGCATCATAATCTCGTATGCATTAGATAACCCTAGCAGCACATGAAATTGTATATATATTTAGGAACGTTGCAATGCCCTATTTTATTTAAGGAAATCGGGTTTCAGGGCAGTTCTCCAAGTAACGTAAATGTAAGGTTGATAACATGCTCTAGTTTCAAATAAGCATTAGAGAGAGACTGCTTTTGCAACATTCCCATCAAGTCTTGCGCCAGCGATAAGAATCACAAAGTTCGCCATACTTGATGAATACTCGCAAACATTCAGATCATAGCCAAACTTTGCGTATTAATCTAGCAAAACCCCTATAAATTCTTCTTGTATAGCCTGCAATGCAATAGGAAGGACGTAAATGGTAATTAATGAGTGAAGTCTATCGTGCGAAGAATAGTAGCAGAATTATTGAGACCATTCTTTGCAGATCCGTCGTAGCATACAATTCGTTAAGTAAACTTTGTTCTTTTAGACTGTTTTATTAATAGTAACTATTGACTTCGGCCCCTCACGATGCCTTTATCTATTAAGTTTTAAAATCCACAAACATTCATGCAACATCCAGGATTCGAACCCAGAACCTTGAAGACGCTGCTCTGACGTCTCGGATTGCACGACTACCACGGTGGGCAACCGTCGTAGTGTAACAAGTAATTCGTTAGCTTACCATGGCTTGAGCCCTGGTCATGTTAGTGTTTTTAAGTTTTTCTGTTGTACATGTGCAAATGCTCTGCATCGTAATATGGTCTTGACCTGGGAAGTGAGTCCACAGTAGAGATCCAAATCTAACATAATGAAAACAATGGGTAAAGTCCAGCTATCAGTTTATAGTATATCTACTTTTGATCAGTACAGGTTGACTTTGTCGCACATACTTAACGTTTCACCTTAATATCATTGCGATGTCACCGTAACATCAGGTGTAACTGAGATAAAGGTTGACATCTCGCCGCCCCTGATACATTGCAGAAAGAAATTGAAATATATATGTAATGTTACCAATGTTGCAGATTTGTTTATATGAAACATTTCTGAGACTATCGTGTGCTGTCAGGGTAAAATCTATGAGCTACAATGTTAAAGAAGCCCAGTGACATCGACGGAAAAGCTTATTGTTAAGAACTGTAACTCCCTTGATTGTGTAAAGATGAACGATATTTAGAGAATAGAAATTACGAAATTTGTACACTAACAAGGAAACTGTCTCCGGTGGGACATGAAAATCAGCATGAAACTTCCACAGTGATTGATGGTGTGTTCAAATGAACTATTGTACTACGTTTCGGAGTTTAGTGGAACACGAGTTACAAGACTTCAAAGTTTTCAAGTTTTATTCTGAACGCCTGAAGGGTAGGCAACACTGTATCATGTGTTAAAGTTATGGATTTCCATTCACTTTTTTTATAAAATGTTGCGCTGAAGATGATTTAAATGTTAGATTAAAGTTATTGATAAAGTTGACGTGTTAATTAATTGCGAATATTATATAAATACAAGGTGACGCAAAGGAAGCTTTCCATCCAGTTAATTTCGTTACCAATTGTTTTCCAGGAGGAATCCCGAAACACTCCTCTTTTAATTTCAGGGTAAATGTGCCATCTTGGTCAAGCATTCTGTCACATTTTATTGTGGTCTAGTGACAAAAAATGAACTTTTCTTAAATTACAAAGCCTACCCTTAAGGCTTTCAGAACAAAATTTCGAAAACTTTGAAGCACGAGTGCCAGATATTGTTGATCGATCTTCGTGATTAAAATTATCCATAGCAGCCACAGTGAAGCTGTATTTGTGTATTTCCACTTTTACTTGCTTCAATAGAACGTGCTGCTAACTGTTGCCGTCTCTTTAGGATTTCATTGTAACTAACCGAAACTAATGTTTTGTTGATGCACGTAATCAAATCTCTACTTTTGAGTTTGTCATACTATGAGCAATCATTTTATGTAAAGACATCTCCTTCTTTCCACGATGAAGAGAATAATATCATATTTGAAATATCACCGTTACAGAAAGAGATAGGTTTGTTTCATTAAAAAGAACATTCTTTCTCATCATTAATGACCTTTTCTGGTGAATCTTGATCTGAATCATCTGTAAGCGCTACGTGACATCAACACTGTCCTGTACTAATGTTAAAAAGTGTTAACAAGAATGTTAGCACATCATTTGGAATACGTATAGTCCTCCATAAAAATTTCATCTCTTGTGAATCGGAGAAAACTGTCTTCAAAACCAAGTTTACTTTTTTTTAAAGTTTCTCTAATATCTTTTGCACCGGATATTTTAGCATTCACTTTTCGAACACGGCGAATAATTTCGTTAAATCTCAAAATAGAGGAATACACCATTAAGGACTCGTTCTTTCTCCCTGCTATCTTGTCCATAATGTCTGTTGAGTCTAATTTTAATTTCATTTCTCACAACTATGTCTTCTCCTGCCAATTTATTCAACATATCACGAATCTTAGACAGTAAAATACCATATCCATCTTTAAGCATAGGACCAACAACTTCATTTACATTTGAAACACCACATCTTTTCTTTTCAGTTGACTTTTGATCTTTAGGACTGGTCCTGATAATACTATTTCATACTATTTTTAAGTAACCTTCCATGCATGCCTTCTTTTACATTATATCAGCGCAGAATTGAGAGGACGAGTCCAAATCAGTCATGCGAGTGTAAACTGCTTCTTAAAAGCAAAGCACTACAGTTAAAATATTATTTGCTCTTCCTCATTCACTTATTCCAAACTTCTCTCGCACGTCATTTTGACTTCGTTATCCACAAATTATACAGTGTTGGTAGAATAAATGAAGTCGCAGGTGGTACTGAAGATCTAGTTCTGTGTGTCATTTCCAGATCTACAAATACACAGACCATAACTTTCTCCTTAACTCGTGTTTCAGCTAAGCTATCAAGAGAATTTTCAAAGTGTATTACTTGTAACACTCCTTAGATACACGATATACCAAGTCATCATTTCTAACTAAGTTAGCTCTCTTCGCAAATACATCGTCTCTGATATCAGCAGCTTCTTGTATTTGTTTTCTACCATTGTTACTTGTTTTAACTGTTCTATTACCGTCTGCACTCCGACAAAAAATGAAGTTTTTAAGATCAAATGAAATCTGTCACACCCATAGATACCAGTTTTGTTGTGCGTTCCTGTTTAAAATCCATTTTATTTCATTTCAAACCCACATTTACCTGAAAAATGAAAACAGCATTTAAATAAAATATGAAACACTGGTTTGATGTTAAACATTTTATATTTTTCCTAATTCTAAAGCAATTACACCCAACCATTTTTCCTTAGTGCACACTATGCTTTGCTGTTTGACCCTGCGATACAGCTGGGCTTTTCAGATTTAACATAATGAGAAGAAACCTGACAGACTTCTCTTAGTTAAGCAGGAACTGCGTGTCTGTCCTCAATTCGATCACGAATTGGGCTTTTCTGTAAGAGACTACAAGCTCAAGTTTCTCATTAATAATTAAAATCTAATTGTTTGCAGTGGAGGATCTAGGTTTTTCGTGAGGATGGCGCGTAGGTGGAATAGACTAGGAACATTTTCGATATTTTCTCGCTAAATGATCTTTTCAATTAAAACTTATATATTAATCATATTTCTCCTGATATTAATAAGGATGATCATGTAATGGAATCTGACCCCAGTTTCCCCCAAAAATTATATTTGTAAATAATTAGATTTGTTCGGAAAAGAAAGGAAGCTTTTTATGAAATAAATTATTGAAATAATGATATAAAAATAAATAATTTTTCCTTTAGCGGGGGCGTGCCGCCCCCGTGTCCCGTCTCTGGATCTGCTACTGTTTTCTGTTTCGTAAGCCAACATATGATCTGGAAAATAAATATATTTAAGCTCTTCAATTCTGTTCACTTCTTTGCTTTTAAAAATTACTTTCTTTATTTTTACCAGCAATATCACAACATCTCGAAAGTGTCGCGGCACACTAATTGAGAAAAACTGTTTAAACCTTTAATTAAATACTCTAACATTAAATTTGAACATCTTTATCCTTAAATACATAAATACATGTACTACTAAATTTATACTTTCATAACACCTAGGAGCTGAAATAGGCTTAGTTGACATTTTCTGTCCGCCATATTTGAAAAATGGGGTGTAAAAAATATCTTCCGGGCTATAACGAAGTCTACCCAAATTTTTCTGATTGCTAAGTATGTGTACTAGCTGGTTGCACTGACTAGACAAATCAGAACTAAAATTTTTGCGAGGCCTATTTACAGGGATAGGAGTAAGCACGTTCAATAGCAATTTGAACAAATGAAATTTTCGTTTAAATCTGCGTTACATATCGTTTTCAATATTGCCAGATTATGAAACTTTTTTGGACTGAAAATTTTCTCAGCGGTTATTTGCTATGAATCTGATCCTACATTTTATTACCTTCAGTATAAACTGATATGAGTGAAAATTCGTTTGGTAAAGCTATATTTCCTTTAAACAAGAGGCATTCCGGAACTCGATACGATGATCGTGGCAGTTGAGAAACATTATTTGAAACATAACACACAGCACCTTTATGTTGTAGAGACGAAGGTCACTGACCTTGAATTTACACTAAGGAGATGCTCTAGGTTGAAGTACGCCACTCAGGCCATCTTGGATGATATTTTACAATGGTCTCCTTGGTCTCACCAGGAGAATATAATGATACTAATTAGAAGTGAGGCTATTTGTCTGCCATCCTCTCCATCTCCTTTGTCTTAGAAAATATGCTTCCCAAGGAAACTCCGATTTTTATCTAGCTGACTACAGAATCACACATTAAGTTAGGAAGGAAGAACCAAGCATTTGCAAGAATAAGCGACAACATTTGTACGACGAAGGTAACATGATAAAGGAGATTTGAAGGCTTTATAAGTGTCGAATTCGATCCAATATATTGCGATATTAGCCAATATCACGAAATTATCAACAGTGATGACCAACCTGCGGTCCGCGGGCCAGATCCGGCACGCAGTTTTTGCCTTTCCGGCCCGCCACATATGGGACTGTTTCTTACGTTTGCGATATTAGCGTTTAAAAGCTGCAAATTAATCGACACGAGAGATTTGTATGCTATTTATGTCAGAGGATGCTTGGGGTCCACGAAGATCGTGCTAAATTTTAATGTGGCCTATGGGAAAAACAAGGTTGGGCATGACTAGCCTAACTAATGTATACAAGAGCTATAGGGAATTTAGCGTGTGTTTGTGAAGGCAATCTTTGAATTTCTTGCCGAATTACTGTTTAAACACTTCTTGTACATATCGTGTACATCTTTTAGGGTTCTATCCCCGCTTTAGCCAAATTTTGTGCCTTTTTCTATGCAACTAAAGCTGCATATTGATACACTCTAACTAATGTGAATATGTATAGCAAAGTATTCAAAATAGTGATAAGAAGTGAAAATCTGGTTATAAAAATACAAATTTGAGATTTACAAAAGAATATAAAGGGTGTCTCAAATGTCACACTCTATCTCTAGAAGTTGTGGGAGAGAGAAGAGAGAAATTACTTTAGATTTGGGTTCAGAGATCTTGAGATATGAGGTCTATTTTAATCTAGTATAGCTACAAGCTTCTTTTAAGGCATTTTTCCGTGCTATACACTCACTTGTCTGTGTGTATGGCAAACTAGCGCGTAAACAGTAACAACTAGAGGAAAACTAACCTCAGATTTGGGTTCATATTCGTTAAATTATCTTACAACTTTCAATTTAGTAACATTAAAGCATCCGCACATGGCGTTTTTGCACTATATGAACTTTTTTATGTAAGCGACGGCGTGACGTACAGACTGACCACATATAGTCCAAAAATTCTGTAAGAGATGTTCGTAGTCTGACCAGATGAAAATGGCTTCATAAATTCCTTCTTCTAATCCTAAATTTAAATCCAGTTTCTCTTTATCTGTGATACTTCAAGCGGTAGTGTCTGAAGTATTTTCTTCTAATTCCAAAGAGAGACCACTTTTTCAGAGCGGAATTTTCAATCGAAAAAACTGGTATTCAACGAAACGTTCTCGCTTTCGATAGAAAATGTGATCTTTCTATATGGAATTCTGATACTTTATGGATGTAATTTATTCTTCAAACTTGAGCGATTTCTCATCTTTTTAAAGTGGTTCACAATGCATCATGGATACTAGTTAAGTCCGTTCTTCGCCGTTGGTAACAGCAAGGGTTATCGAAGGACGAAGCTATACTGGGAAAATTATCGCGTTTAGTTACAAATGACAACAGAAAACTGTTGTATGGTGAAATATTGATAAATAAATCTTCGTAACTCTGAATAGGTAGCTCAAAAGTATTCTCAAATGTACAATAGAAGATCGTATATTCTTAAAAAACCATGGATTACAGTATCCAAAGTTTACCCATAAAATAATCATATTACCTCATACCATAATATTATTCTTGGAAAGAGTAAGAAATAATTGTCTCACACAGTCGTAAAACAGAATGTTACTTTGTTAAGATAACGTAAAACGAACTGGAGAACAATTAGAATACTGTCGTAAACATTACCAACTTGACTTTGAAAGTGAACAGAAGTAGTAGTGAAGGTGGGAGAGAGTAAACGACATATACATATCACTAATAAATTAATTCCTCTTCGGTAGTATATTTTCCATTAAGTATCACATGGAGCCTGGATAACTTGATAAAGTACTAACTTATAATGTTGTATTTATCTTTGGAAATAGATTGGATTGTATCATTCAATTTCTCTAAGTACTAAATTCCTTATACGACATTGCATTCCTCCTATAATTTTGAAATTGTAACTAATACATCGTAAATAGTAGTTTGAGTTCTGATACTTAAATTCACATCATCTTTGAAACGGTAACTAGGAAGATATTTATATTTCGCGGAATAGAAATAAAAAAGAATCGAAAACAATGTTGCCGAATCCTATCTAACTAAATATACTGTAGTAGAAACTGACATCACTGCAAAATCCTGAAAAGTTTTCTCAGTGACAAAAACATCCAAGAAGACGTCAGAAGTAAGATATGTACAAGACATCTTTGAATGTTGTTCTCAAGTTCCTGACGAGACAAAAGAAACCATTTCGAGGGCGTATAGTTGGCCGGCTGGCTGAAGAGATAAGGCGTTGGATAGCTGACCGGAA
>JAGDQP010049157.1:0-14568 GCA_022664845.1 Lepisma saccharinum | reverse complement strand
ATTTCCATTCAACTTTTTAATGGGGAACTTTGTTCGACTGCCAAAAGCGATTGTACTTCCTTCAAATACTATTATCATTATTCTCTTCAATCCTGAGAGAAATCAAATTTAATGATTGGTAAAGTTAATTTTTCTTAGTACAATACACGTACATCACTGTAGAGTCAATCATATATATGGAACATTTAAGTTATATTTATTACTGTTTTCCTTCCAGTCAAATCAAGTGTGGAATTCATAGAAAGACTGTATTTCATGATGAATACAAAGAAACATGTTTCATGACACATGTATTTCAATTTAGTTTTAGCACTACAGTTTCCGTTTGCGTTATCAGCAACTCCACGTATTGATAGATGATGTGAGTCTGGTCGACGAACGTCGATGTTCAGTTATTGGGACTGCAGATGAACTTGTTTGGTATTAACAATAGAAAAACCTAGGATTTCTTCACTTTATGATCTAGTATTGTCATCATTAGATTGAAGGCTACTGAGCGATTTTTGAGCTCTGGCGGTCTTGGCTAATGATTCATCAATATAGAACTTAAAACCCACTAAGTCCATCTCTTCGTTTTATCAGTCGCATTCACAATTGAAGACCTGAATTGAAAAACATCCCAAGTCCACCGATGTATATTTTTCAGGAGGAACGAAAATCAGTCCAACGTCTTACATTCGTGGAAAATATTTGTATTAAAAATGGTTTCTGTGGTAAGATTAGGATGTAACATTTATGCACGTGGATAGCGCTTGGAACATAGATACCGACGAACAGAAAAAATGAAAATACGAAAAAAAAAGTGGACTTGGGTTATATTTCAATTCAGGTCTTCAATGGTCGTTATTGTATTCTGGCCATGAATTGACAAATGCTAAATCTAAAACATGGAATAAAAAGCAACTCGGCAATTTTCTTATCCGTATGGAAATTATGTAGTGAGGATGGAGGCCACTGTATTTTTGTGGTCACGGAGGTCAACACCATCCTATCATAATTTGATATAGGTTTTGGACATATTACTTGGACGTAATTATTATCAATTTTCTCATAAGAGTTAAAGGTTGAGTTCCAACAGACGGTGTTGTTAATACAACGGTTTTGTTATTCATCAGCAAACCTTCCTCTTCCTTGCGTTTGGAATTCCAGACCAGCCTTTTGTTTTGTTACTTTAGCTGCTTTGAGTCTGGATGTCATTATTGTCCCGGATATGTTAATCACTGAATCCAGAAGGAAATCAACAAGTAATTTCTATGTATCAAAATGGAGGACTATTTTCAGCAAACTTCTTAATAACTGAACTCTAGAAAAGGTTCAGGGTGACCATCTGCCTAAGCTTTGGCATATTGATATATCATGAAATTGAGAATATTAAGCTTTATAGAGTAGCTAGAACGAAATATCTTATACAATCTGGATTTGGCTTATCTTTAACAAACTGATAAAAATGGTCTTACCAGATAATGGCATCATTCGCGCATGTATACATAACTCGTTTAATCCGCAACGTATATTGTATTTGCTTTTAACTGCGTCTGTGACTGGGTGAACTTTCTAAAGTCTATTCTCAACCTTCTGCTGTCCAGTAATTGCAAGATTATCCCCCACGATGTGAAAATAAAATTTCCAAATCTGAAAACTCGTACTCTGGACAACTAAATTCGTGCTGAAAATCCAAATACTTCATTCAAGTACTTTGGATTCTATATTTTGTTGGATAAATCGCCAAAAGTTCGAATGAAAAAGACAACATTTCTAACATCACCAGGATTTTGTAATTTTAAGAAAGATATTGTAATCAAACGAAAACACCCATTTGCAATACTACAGGTCTTGGACTAACAGTTCTGACAACAGGAGGTTGTATCAATGTAACTAATAAGCGTTTCAAAGCGTTAGAACTTCAGTTCTTGGGTTTCACTTTGCTGTAATTTAGATTTTCAGGACGTATATAACATTCCTGGGCACCAAAAGATCTTGGATATTGTACTCAGGCAATTAGTCTGTAAAGTATGATGTCGCCTAAGCGAAAACAGATAAAGAGAAATTGACTTCAGATGAGTTCTCAGAGATCTCAATTTAACTTACTTGTGTAGACGGTCAAGACAACTGAGTGCTTTAGAAGTTGCGTGTTCAATATTCAGAGTAAAGTTGAGTTTTTCATCTAATATGATAGTAAGGTCATTGCAAAGATCTATCCACGGTATATTAGATAATGATAAAGTGTACTTCTGTACAGTCAACGCCAGAAGTTTGCACCCACTAGTTAAATTTCTTTTTCCGAATAACTTAGGAACGGATAGAATGATTGATGTACAGTTTTCTGTAACTTCCAGAAAAACACATTCTCTTTAAGTTATAGGTACCCAAATTTGTCTATCCATTCCAAAAGCTATTTGCATAAGAAAGTGTACGACTGGGTACATTTTCCCGCTGATTTTACATTTTGCATTGTGATTTTTAAATAAGGAGCCCCCTCTCTCTCTTATTCACACTCACCTTCCTTCACCCAAACGTGAAATGAGCTTCGCTGTCACACATGGACCAGTTGACAATCCATGGTCTAGACGGTCAATTCACAGTAACCAAGTCAAAAGGAAAGATTCTTATTTGAAAGTAAGGTGGTACTGCGGGCTCGTTTAAAGATATTCAGGTTGTAAGATAACTTTAAATATATTTCTGACTTTTGGACAGCTTTTAATTGAGCGCAAACATAGATGAAATGAAGCACTGACGAATAACTGGATAGTTTTCGAAATGTAGATCGGAATAACAACAAAGGAAGGAGCAGAATACAATATTTACTACGTAATGACAAATACTAAAATATTATCGGCGAGAAAATTGAGATAATAAAGCAAATCAAAAGAAAGAAGAGAAACTGATGTGCGACTGCTACTACTACTGCTGGTGCTGTCTGTACTACCACCACCTTAATACGCCTAACATGTTGAGTCAATTTCCGTTGGAATTTCAACATGAAATTTTAAGGTCTTGAGGTAATTTGGCTGAGAGCGAATTCGTTTGGAATTGTTTCAATCGTTGCCTTTGAAGGGAAAATTAGTTTGAGTCTCGTTACCAAGGAGACTACAATATTAGATGACTGAAAGCATTAGAGTAATGCTCTAACCAAAACTATTTGGACTTGATTCAACCATTCTGAACACACAAACTAGTTTAACAATTGAGTTTTGTTACCATAGAAACGGTACCCAGATTAAAACTTTCTTGTAGCTAAACACTTGAGAGACATGTCCTAGTATCATTATGTTAGGTTTGGTTGGAAAGTGTCTAAATTTCACCTGCGTGCAGTTTTATTCATAAGTCTGAATGTAAGTGATTTGTTACATTGGTTTGCATACCTGAAGAGTAACCATGTAACAGCCTAGTTGTTGTTCCATTTTTATTTTTATTTTTCTCCACCTTTTATTTTCTTAGTTTCCGTTTTGTTTCCTTTCTGTGTGTTCTCTTTAGCTCATTCTCTTTGGTTGGTTTTAGACTCTTTGAGCTTGTTTCGTTTTGATTTCTGCTTTGGATTTTTATCTTTATCCATTCAGATTTTCGTTAGTCACGCCGCAATGACTTGGATCTAACGCTTGTTTTTGATTGGACCCTAGTCAATGCTTCGTGACTTGCATTTTGCTGATTGGTGTGCATCAGCCTTCTTCTCCGTTTGCTGGGAGAACTGCTCTCCCACGCCATGTAAGTTCAGTTCCAATTTTAATGACGAGACGAATGGACGTATGGGCTTTCCGTCATCTGTACTTCCTAAGCCCTGTCTACGAGAGGTAGATATAAACACCAAATTTAGTAAATATTCCGATAATATTTCGATTGATTTCGTCCGTTCCGGAAAATTATATTAAATCTTATTAAGAAGAATAAAACCGATATAAGTGCTATCAGGACTTTTCAGCGGCGACATTATTTCGGCATTTTCACCTTATTAAATTTAATATTTTGTTTTGAGATTATTTATCGAAATGTACAATATGTTCTAAATTTCAGTATGGGGCCGCTATTAACCGAATTCTTACATTACAAGTATCGGTTCGTTAGATTTCAATAGTCATATGCTTATTTCTCGTCTCCAGTTTCCAAATCTATTCGAAATTCCCGGTTAGCCATGTTTGACAGCTACCGCAAATTTTCATTACTTAATCAAATTAGCAACATGTCTGCTCGACTATTTTTGTGTACCGTTTTGATGTTAATAGTAAATTTAATATTATTCGACATGGTTCGATAATCTTGGTTTCAACTCCAGTCACTATTCTCCGATAAAAAAGTCATATTTTATAATATTATTTTGCATTTTTAAGATTTATTCAGAACGTCTTTTGTATAATGTAGTAATCATCTGTAATGACGTCACTCAATTAATAGAGCGAAATTGATTCTTTCTTTATGAAGTATTTTGGACTACAACTTCGTTCGTGTAAGTAATGTTGTGACAAAACGTTTCTAAATTAAATAACAATGTTTTGGAAATAATTTGTGAAAATATCAACAAAATTTATTAATTATTATAGAAATTATGGACATTTATGTGTGACTACGTAACTTTCAGTTCTGCTTAACTCATGTATACCAGCGATTCAAATTTGTTTGTTTTACAACTGAACTGTAATTCTGTTCAGATTCTGATAAAATTATCAAAGCCGAAAGCGTGAAATGAAAAAAAAACGGTAATTTCAATAAAGATACAAACATACAGCATATAAAACTTTTATGTTGAGCAAAATTCATTTGAAACTTTTTTCGATGTGATACTTAGTTTCCGCGAAAACGAAAAAAGAAATAAAACACGTTTTAAATGTAAATTTTCTTAAACAATTCGTATTGAAAAGTATAAACAATTTGGTTTATGCATGACAAAAAGAAAATCATGGGTCGCGATAAATGAAGAATTTATAAAATGACTGTATATGAGAGCCCGCTCTATGCTTTTCTTTTAGTCATGCATAAACGAAATTATTTTTTTTAATTTTATTACGAATTGATTAAGAAAGGTATCTCTTTAAGAAAAACTTTTTTTTTAAATTAATTTGTTTACACAAATCCTGATGTGATTGTGGCAACCAGTCAAACACCACAGAGTTACAGGCTATTATTTATGGGTAATTTATTGTAAAAACATTAAAATATGCTTTTAAAATATATAAATATATGTGGGGGTTAAAAACAAAAGCTGCAATCTCCAAATTTTTTTAAAACTAAGATTATGATTGCATTATATACTTTACAGTGTCTGCTTTTTAGTAAAACTCTTAACAGCAACACTTATTTTTAATAATTAAAAACTAATCAGAAGCAAAACTTGCACACTTCAAGTGGAAGTAACCTGCTTTTTTTTTTTTACTTGTGCGACCACGGTTATATTGTTTGACAGCCTTAAACTAAAAGGCGCTGTTTTTTCATAGAAATGTATTATTTTCTTTATCAAAAGTTGCTAAAATTACATATCATATTAAATATAATAAACCCTTAAAATATTATCATGTATGTCGCTTGGTGGCAACCTCAGTAATGTTTTTTTTAATAAGAGGTAATCATTAATGGAAGCATCCACAAATTTTCCAAAAGAAACAATAATCTACAATAAAGATTTCATTAAACTTGTTCAGCTTACTAGATAGTAAAGTTGATATTCGTAGCCACAATTAAATTTATGTAATATTTCCTGCTATAAACTTAGCATGTAAAAACAAGCGTAGACGGGCTAATATGAAAATGTATGTACTATTTCACTAGCTTGCTGACACAAATAATTCAACTCAAGAGGACTCGTTTCCCTCTGTCACCAATTTGAAAGTGTCAACAACTCTAAAATTTCATTATTCTCAGATATGGAATTTTAATGTGAAGCCACTTTATTAAAGAACTTTAGGATAATATTTTAGAATTCAAAGTTTTTGCACTCAACATTAATGATTCCGAATAGAATGAAGTGTTTCTCATAAATCTTAGATATGGACTCGAAGTATCTTCGGAAGCTTAAAATGTGATTTCTCAGGAAGATGTGGCAATTTTATGAAAGTTATGAAGTTTTGTATTGCCTCATGTCGAATTTGGGATGTGAAGCCTGGATATGAATTTGAATATTATTTATGGTTTTTAGACATGTAAGGCTCTGGCCGGCATAGGGAAGGGGAACGGATTCGGGAAGGTGTCGAACAGGGCCTATGTTGAAGGTGCCATCTCGGCATTTGCATGGTGTGACTGAAGAAAAAACCTGGAAAAACTTTAGTCAGTATGGGCGGCCGCTGAGATCGAAACCACGACCTCCCGAATGCTACACCACCGCTGTACCACTGATCTACGGCGGCTCAGTACCAGATCTTGGTGAGCAACCGCGACTATATTATTTTACGTTCAGAAACGATAGAAACCGTGCAACACACCGCTTACATCCTGCCAACTTCGCAAAACACTAAACTGAAAATCCTTGCGGAATCCCTATGGATATTAGTATTCCGAATTTATTTACACTTGGAAAATGAGGTGAACATACTTCGGAACTCTGAGATATGAAATTTAAGAAATATGATGATTGTTTTTGAAAATTTAAGCATTTTACACTACGGCCTACTCGAAAGTCAAAAGTAACACTAGCACAAAATTTGGCGTGTGCTTTCGTTTCTTACATTATATATATATATATCTTTTTGAACATATATCTTTATTTAAAAAACTCCCAATACAGTTATCGCGATTGTGGTCCAGGTGGTAGCGTTGCAGACTTCGGTTAGGTACGTATGAAGGTCCGAACCGCGCCCCCGACAATCCTGACTGAGGTTTTCTAGGGTTTCTCTCATTTTCACCAGACGAATTGTCATATGGTATCTGAAGTTAAACCATGACATTCCCTTCCTCATTCTCGCTCTGCCCTATCTTGGCACGAACCAAAGATGTTAAAAAGGCATAAATTATTATAAATTCGAATTCCCAATACAACTTAGATGCTGTATTATACAGCATGCTAACAACAACAACAAGAAAGTGAAGAATATGTCAGGAAATTGACCCTGGGAATACTCATAGTGCTATTTGCCTTATACTGTCAAACGAAACTGGGGAAAACCTTAATCAGATATTACGCCAGGATTTTCAATTTCGGGGGTGTAAAGTCGAAATCGGGAGAGTGTAAGTGGAGTTTTGCAATGTTTCTATGGATTTTGACCGCATAATTTTAAAGTTGAGGGTGTTGTTGAGAATTTTGGAGGACACCCCCACAGGGAAGGTCTTACGGAATCACTTATCTCAATCATGATGAGCAGCCGCTTGGGGAGAACCCACGATTTTCCGAATGTTAAGTCAAAACTCTACCAGTAATGGCCAGTGGTGGCATAAGACAAATTGTGGGCCGGGCAAGTGATTTTATTTGATGTCCGTTCGCGAACACAATCGTGAGCACACACTGCTACTGTTGGCTAGAATGTCTTATTCTGCGTATTCCAAGCCACGAAGGAAATTGGGACCCCACACGGGTTTATTTGCCAAGATATATATGTTCATGCTCACTCGCCGTAACCTATACATAAGAATGGTTATTCATATTGTGCAGAGTCATCAGGGATTCCGCCAGTGTTTTCAGTTTGGTGGGTGTAAAGTCAAAATTGGGAGGGTGTAAGTAGGGTTTTGCACGGTTTCTATCGATTTTTGATCGTTAAAAAAAATAACGTTTAGGGTTGCTCTCTAGTATTTGGGGGGACGGACCTCCAGGAGTAAATGATGGCCATAGTTATCAGCCTTTACAGTCAAGCGCGTAAGTGAGAGAGCTGGAACGGCATATCTATTGCGTTATCAAGGGTAAGCACCATAGCTGCGATCCATTAAATAATCTTAACAAGCGATTATTCACTTGTGTCGGCGATTGGCCAATACCCTATTATCATTTTAGTGATAAAATCGTATTTGATCTGACAATAACTTACTAAAATTTTGTTTCTATTAGTTTCTATATTTTAATTAATTTTAAAAAACTCCTGTAACATTTTCTGGAGTGGACATTGCATCTTTTGCTTTTAAACCCCTGCATATACAAATATATAAAAGTAACCCTATAATATTGTATTGTCACCCGACTTACATGGCTGTGCAAAGTTTCATCATTGTATGACATCTGGAAATGAGCTAAATTAACGTTGAAAGATTTTAGGACACCGGGAACCATTGTGAACTAAAGAATAGAATGTGAAAAAGAATTTCATCCGCCATTTCCGAAGATGGCGTCCATTGCACAAGTTTGATTTTTGGGAACTTTTAGTACGTTACTTGGGTGGCCAGATACTGTATGTAACTTATACCAAGTTTTAAGATTTTTTAAAACTAAACACAATATTTTGGCTTTAAATGACTACAATAATAAATAGCCTATCTGCAAGATGACCCAAATTCTGTAGCCTTCCCGCTGAACGTTTATTGTTCATTCTGAACACAGTTGCTAATTAACTCTTATTGAATGAAAGAAATGAACAGAAATCGTATTACGAGAGTGCCAATTAAGATCGTAAAAGAAAACAATTGTACAAAAATGTTATCAAAATTGATTTATTCGAGTGGTGTTTTGAAAACGCATTTAATGTAAATCATACAAACACCACAGTGAAGTGGATTCAGCAATTTGTAGGTTTTTTAATAATCCTATCGTCCAAAATCTCATACATCACACAATTTGTACCCCTAGGTAATTGCCTGCAGATGTTAATGCTTCATTTATTTCATTGAAATTAAAGCTCGTCATTATCTGCAGAACATATTTCCTTGTTTTTGTGTCAACAATGTGGTGCAAGCAGAACTTCTCATTAAATAGAGTATTTGATGAACACAATTATTTCCATTTATGTCTTTAATACAGACGTATGTTTATTTCGCTGTTCTAAAGTGACACTGAATATTAGAAACGTATTCATCAGGATCTAGAAAACTAAATGTGATTATGAGTTCTGCCGTTAAAAATTGTACATCTTACAAAGCATTAAAGAAAAAAATTTAAAAAAGGATTTTTTAAGCAAGGAAAAATAGACTAAAAGTAAAAAATAACAAATTTATGAATCGAAAAATAAAAGCGTGGGTGCTCTAAGATATTATGATTTTATGATAAGGTAAGCAAGAGCACCCACAGTTTTATTTTCCGATTCATTAGTTTATTATTTTTTTACTTGTTTGTCCATTTTTCTTTGCTTAAAAAGCGTTTACTTTTTTAAAAAAATCCTTTTTAATTATTTTTTTCTATACCTATCCAAATCCTAAAGCGTTCTGCAACCAGTCAAAACCCAACATCGTTGCAGGCTAGTATTTATTGTAGGATAAAGAAGTCCATATTAAATAATTATTTTTAATTCATTACAGTTAATTGGATTATTCTGTCCTATATCTAATGATTGAATATTGTATTGTCATCGGAAGCAAGCAAGATTACAAAATTTTAAAGAAATCGGATGATGGGAAGTGAGTTAAAAATCAAAAGTGATTTCCTGCATTTTTGTATCCACATATCTTTAGTCACGTCTAACTATCTATAAAAAAAACACACATAATACGTACTATATTTTTAAAAACTACGAATACATGGTAGAAAGTTCAAGTTATGCAATTGTTCAAGACATCAACACAAACTCCTGCATACATTTGATATAATCATGAAATCTGCTTTAAGCAAAGCAAATCTACTTTACGTAAGCCTTTGTTTCCATTACGACACGATAAATCAAAAGTTAAAAGAATCGATTATCAGATTGCAGATTTCTATAGGTTGATAACTTGATAAATAAATAGACATGCAGGTATACGAATAGTTAGATAGATGAATAATCAGACAGATAGATAAACAGATGGATGTTGTATTAAACCATAAACCTATGAATTAAAAACACACAATTTTTGTAAAATATACTATAAACTAAAAATATATTTTTGCAAAAAAAAAAAATATATATATAAGAGCGTAATTAATCATATTAAAATTAATATATATTAAAATATAATTGCGTAGTAGCCTACAGGAATTACAGTAGGCCTATATGTACTGTTGAGAACTTTTATTTAATTTACACTTATGTACAGTACTACACAAACATCTTTTGCTCTAATCTTGTTACAGATTTGCAAGATTACTTACCTCGAGGAACACGCTTACACGAAACGAGCTGACAAAGACAGAAAATATGGTCTCTATGACTAGGTACCATCCCGTCGGGGGATAAGCGATGAAAAAAAGTGTTAGATAGGATTATACGCGGGAACAAGACTCAAAATGGTACATCTTTCAAATTGCTGATGGCTTGTGTTTGATACTCACTACCACACCGCGGGGACTGTAATTCAATGGATTTTATTTTCATAATGCTTTTTGAAATCAAGGCGCACAAGTTTTATTTTACAAAATCTTAATTCAAAGTTGTTTTACGCTTTTTGTACCAGTCTTTTATTTAATTTCACAAGCTTGGTATTCAAGATATAAAATAAATCACTGATGAATCCATAGGGTTTTATTTATCATTTGTAAAAAAAAATGAATTTTATTTATAGCTCTCAGGCTCAGGACAGAATAGGAGACGGGAAAGGTGTCGTCCAGGGCGTAAGTTGAATACACCATCCCGGTATTTGTCTGATGTGAAAGGAAAATTCCTGGAAAACTTCAGTATGGGTGGTTGACCGTTGGGATTGAACCCACGACTTCTAGAATACTAAAAATCTATTTCTTCCACAATGTATACCCTTATCTCAGGAGTAACTGCAGAAGGCATTTCAACTTTGATATTTGAGTTTGAAGGGTGTTACAGATTTGCAAATTTGAGATGAATAATGGTCGTGTGAACTTTGGTAACTCGTATAACAAATGGTTGTTAAAAAACAATATTCTCTATTACCGTCAGAATTATGAAGGAAAACTTTACTCTTGTATTGATAAGAGATGCAGCCAGCTGTATAAGCGCTTCACACACACAGAAGGCTGACAACGTTTTCCAAAAGACATAGATGCATAATGGAATGAAAAAAGGGAGAGTGGAAAAGCGAAGCATCCAGTTTGCCAAATGAACACCAAATAAGATTTCTTACAACCTAATGTTGTCCACGAGACGAAATTTATTCTGTCTTTTCTAACAATATCTTGTCCAGAGAGTGTCTGGTCAGGAATAGATGTATATTTTACATTACGAGTGCTCTGTTATGTCTCAATTTCTATAGCTGTTTCTCTGTTTCGTCTCGTCTCGTGGGCAACACTAGATATTTCAGGATTTGCTTTAAGTATTCACAACTTTCTTTTGCACTCTGGTCGTAACATAACATTTCACAAAGCGCGCACGAGCAGTATTCACACCTCAATTTTAAAATTTGTAACTCCCATCAAATTCAAATATGAAAGTTGAAATTTCTCCCTTAGTTTCTCCTGACATAAGTGCTTGGTGTAAAAAAAATAACGTTTTGGGCCTCGTCTTCCACCAGAGATAAGGATCTGCAATATTCATACCATAGTGCGCATGCGCATTATTCATAACCAATTTTCACCAAATTTTTAGCTCCCTTCAAAATCAAATATTAAAGTGCAAATTGCTACTGTAGTTTTTCTAACAATGGTATAACGTGTGAAAAAAGTAGATTTTTTAATATTTAATATATAATTAGAAATTTGTTTGAATGTACTATGATAGCCCTGTCCGCAAACACTACATTTTCCGGAAACTTCTGCTAACACAAATTTTGGCATGCGCCGCAATACAAAGCTGGCTGTCATTAATTAATAGATTTGTGTAAAAATAAAATAATTCTCGTTTCAGACTATTCTTATATAGAAGATAAAAAAAATGGGGGTCGAGCAGCCGACTTGGGTGATTTCAGATAGGCTGCCATATAGCTATCGTTTATCAAATACCTGAAACTTATATCTAGTGGATTATTCCAATTTTCGTTTAGGGGCAAAAACACAATATTTGGGGAGCATGCCCCCTGTGCCCCCCGTGGTTACACCCCTGGTTATATACATTTACCTTAATGTTGGATCCTCAATACAGTTCTCAAGCGTACCTTAACACCCCGTTGAAGGATATTTGAGGGAGCGTTTATAAATAACAGACGTCATTTGCTTCTGCAATGATTCCGTCAGAACTCCCTTCCCCCCCCCCATTTGTGGTAGGTGTAAGACACCCAAATTCTCGACAGCACCCCTCCAGTGGTAAAATTTTTGCGGTCAAAAACCGATAGAAACCATGCACTTACACCATTTCAAATTTTGAATTTACAGCCCCCCTCCCCGAAACTGAAAATCCTGGTGGAATCCCTTCAATTTTCTAATGTTCTTTACAATATTAGAGGCACATTAGCTAAGATTAGAAAAAAGATACTGCATCAGTAAATGGATATGAAACTACCCTTTAAGGATTGAAATGATTAGACATTTTTATCCATAACCAACAGGTTGACGGGACGGGCGTAAGCCATAGTGCTGTTACCGCCCATAAAATTCATTTTACCTTACAAACAGGTTGACGGTGAGTGATAAAAACAGCAAATGGAGTGCGGACGCGAGAATTTATTTTCCGCATAGGAGTTTCGTTTTCAGAGACTTATCACCGGAAGTACTATTATTATTCGTCAGTACGGACAGGGAACATGCTGTAAAATAACATGTAGAAGAGAAATTTTGGAGTTTGGAAAGGTTATAACCATATCCTAATTAAGTCCTGCTCATTACACAAGACTGCTGGCATTATCTTCCAGATTTAACGACCTCGACGTATTGCATTCTACATATTTACGGTGACCATATTTTCTAAGTCAAAATTTGGAACAGATGCTAGCAGAACGTAATGTTATCTCCCTCCATTGTTTGCAGGTGGTTTGAGATTCAACTCAAGAAAAGATTTTATTCAGGTCATAAATTGAAATTTAAAAGTTCTGGTTTGTCAAAAATTGTATCGACTTTAAAATTAAATAAATATAAAATCGCCAATCTTAGAAATAAAATTTACTACTTTCTTGGTGTTGATCTGTTACAATAACTTACTTATGATTTAATTGTTTTAAAATACAACTGTTCATGATTTTAAGTTATTATAACTAAGCTATTAATAATTAGTTGATCACTCTCTGTTTATTAATTAGAAACTAACAACACTACAGTAAAACAAATGGAAAACCAGCCTTTTTTTAATGAAATTCGGGACATTAAAACTTTTTTTCGGGACTCCGGAACTAAACCCTAAAACTCGGTATTGTTCCGAAAAATTCGGGACGTATGTTCACCCTAACACATGTAGTTTTCTTGTTTTGTAATCTTATTACCGTTATAAAACATTTTTGATATACGTAGGAGATAGCAGCCTTACAAATTAAGTGATATCAGTGCAAGAACCCCTTCGGGGTAAAAGGGAGAGTGACGCAAGAATTCTACTCACAAAAGAAGGAATATCCATTTTGCAATTGACTTTTTTCTGTCATTATGGCGGAATGTTTTCCTTTGTAATAAAATTAAGATAATTATTATCCTCCCTTCTCTCATAGCGACACATACTAAACGCAGACAAAGACTAAACTCTGTAGGAAAGCTTTGAAAACTAAGAAGAGCGAACCTCTCCTTTTCATTAATTATATTCTAGATGGCAGAATCCATTACTGTTATTCATTTCTATTTGATATATTATAATATTTACAATGAAGAAATTTTATCTCTACAAATATTATTAAAAATAAATATAATTCAAGAAGATTCCTCTACAGGTGTGAGCTTAATCATTCGAGTACATGAAAGGCACACATCAAACATATTAAACGACTTGGTTTTGTATTTAATTTGGTTACTTCTAACAGATTATGGTAAATTTTAAATGTTAAGCCATGAATTGAAACGTTTATTTGTGAGGTCTTGAATTGTAACAGATTAAAGTTTATCTAGTGCCTATTGTATATTAAATCATTAAGTTTTCATCAAATACTTAATATTAGATTACAGATTCGAACAGCAGTTTAAAACTTAGTTACTTCTGAACGAAAATAATGGAGTGAACCTTTGGCTATTTAATTTATCAATATTTTAAACAGAAACCAGATTATTGCATACAGTACTTTAAACTTCACAATATCTTAAATCTAGATGTCCCGTTCCTTGTGATTGTTCTTATGTGATTTTTGAGTAGGTTTCTCAGTCACTGTGCAAAACATGGTGGATGTTAACATGAAATTTACCCAGTTTAAGATTGTATGACCAATTCCCCTTCTTACAGGTCAACTCTTAAAATGAATCCAATACTTAATTCATGTACTAATCCACCAGGAAAGTTAAGTAGCTTCTCGACCTAACCCAACAACTACCTTTTCATAGAAGGTAACCATATTTTTTGCAATGAATCTATAGACAATTTGCAGAGCACAGAAGGAAAATAATTTTTGTGTTGGCAAAGTCCATATGACAACCCATTCATTGCATGTTTTCATTGCATTCAATATTTTACCCGCTTCACGAAAGTATGTTAGAAAGTCAGGTTAGATCCTTCTTATGATGTGTGATATAAACCCAAACATTTCATTTTAGGCAAGAAAAGCTCAGTGTCTGTTCTCACGTCAGCG
>JAGDQP010049156.1:570-14568 GCA_022664845.1 Lepisma saccharinum | reverse complement strand
TATATCAGACGACTTTCTGCAGCCTGGGAGGCCTTGTCGCTTGTGCGCCACAAATGCCACCCTTTGCAAGCAATGGAAAACTAAGGAGGGGAGAAATGAGCAGAAACGTTCGGCTTGCTTTTGCCGTGCAACTTCCTAATACCTGTTGTAATTTCTATATGAAGTGTCAGTCCAACATCTAGTGGAGAGGACTATGTAGCGAGATAGGCTTTAAAAGAGGTGTGGACCAAGTACAACACCAAGATTAAACTGTGAACTTGTGAAGCATTTTTTTTTCTCTTCCTAAAAGGAACCTATGGCTTTTTTGAACACCGAGGAATAGAATATTATTACATTGGAATAAAAAAATAAATAATTTAAGAATGTGGGTGTTGTGCAACAAAGAGAAAAACCGCGCCTGGTTACCATAATATTTGCGGACTAAATACGGATAAATTAGCTTAAAGAGCATTAACTTAAATAGAATGAAACTCCGAACAATTACTTGCGACACGAACATGAAAATACTATACACATTTAATACTAATTGTTTACATTTTTCACTTTCCTGTTGGCAAGGTCGGAGGATCTTCTGGATCTGCCAGTTTCAATGCATTTATATTTCTAAAACATTGCTAGGCAGTAACAAATACTAGCCGATACCACAGTTTAATGCTGTAGGAACAATTTGCATTTGCGCGCAACAGAAAGGTCATTACAAATAGTCTGATGCGCATTTGTGGAAATACATGAAGTTTAAAATTCGTAATTAACAGTCAACATTTAAGAACATGTATTTCATTTTTACGAAGTACGGTACGGACACGGCCAGAGTGTTTAAAATACGGACTGTCCGTACAAAATACGGATGTATGGTAACCCTAGTCGTCACCCCCCTCCCCCCAAAAAAAAACTGGCAGAATTTCTTTCAGATTAGATGGGTTTCGGCGGACAATCTGATTCTCCGCTTAGTACAGATTGCTGATCGAGCTAGTTAGAGCCCCTAAAGTCTTACCATAATTAAATTTCTATTCAGAAACCCCCTTCGACTTAATTTTATTTAACTTGGGTGTCAGGTGTCCCGTATATGCGGGATTCTCTTTTTTATCCTCCCCCCCCCCTCTCTGTCCCGAGAAAGTGTATTAGGATGGCTAATTAGGAGTATATATAAATAATTTACTAACTTATTTTCAGCAATATAATTTTATATTCTACAGGGAACTGAAAACAATGAGAGAAATTACCACATTGAAAACGAAAAAAACAAACAAACAAACAAAAATAAAAAAAGGTAAAATTTTCCCTACCATTAGAACGCTAGATGTCTCTTGTAACATGAAGATTCTGGAAATCGAAGCAGACAAAAGTAAAATTAAAGAATTGAGGACACTTGAAGCTGCGGTGTGTATCTTGAAAGAAAGACCAGATGTCAAAAGAAAATCATGAAAAGAAACTGTGCCACAAGTGATTGCTGAACAGTGTTTAGCAGAAGTTCTTAAGACTACCTACCTAAATTTCTGCATAAATCAAATGAAAAAGTATGAAATATTTTCATGGATGCTTCTTAACAAACCACCGATTTATGAGGGGGTTCAAGATGCTTTTGTTTGCTTAAAGATGTAATTATTTATGGCAACGTGCTTTTCACCCAGTGGTAGGTTTGTCAACAGCCCCGGAATGCCGAGGTATGTTCTTTTATTACTGTAATATTTTGTGTTCATGTGCAGGGCTATGATATATTTTTTTTTTTACATTTAAATTGAACAACTAAGAATCACTGTATTATTTTAGAGTTCACTGGAAAATAAAGAGACTATTTTTCAGAGAAACAACATAATTAGACAAATTTTTACGTCATAGTCTCCGGACTTTTTTATGTCCCTCTGTCCAACTTTGTTCCATTATATAGGTTCAGTAGGAATATTTCTGATGGGTATTTGGGGTAAATAGAAGACCATTGTCTTCGTAAATCTCGTAAAACTAAATATGTCTGTCAATCTACCTCGTTGCGGAGGTGTAGTTCTTTGCGTTCAAAATATTGTTTCTTTAAGAATCCGAAATGCAGTGTTCAGGCTTCAGGAACAAAATACATAGTGTTTTTTTTTCTTATTAATTCATATATGGTCTTTTATTAAAATTTGGTTTAGACCGGGATAGGAGAGGATGTGAAGAGTCAACCAGGACCTAGTTTGAAGTTACTATCCCGGCATTCACCTAGTGTGGGTGTGGGAAAAACTCTGCAAAGCCAGTCCGCTTGGCCGACCGCGAGGTACGAAGTTTGAACCGGCGTACTTGCCCACTGTCGTTCCGAAGTTCGTGATGTTACACTACCATCTGGACTACGGAAGGTGGATTGTAAAACTGACAAAGCCTAGCCACTGGAATAACCTTCGAGACTATATTGAATGTATTCTCGAGTCAGAAATTTAAAAAGAAAAAAAAAATAGTGGTAAGAGATGACATGCCAAATAAGTCGGAAAGCATCTCTGGTATCCTGTGAATTTAATGTTTGTACTCTGACTTCTAAGTTTCTGCTGATTGTCATATCTCTCCAGCATTCCGGCTCATAATGCCCACGTTGACAGATTTTTTGCCATGTCTGTACAAGAGCGTACTCGCTTGAACATAACAATAGCGTATACTATTCGGTACATTGAACGTAAACAAATCTTGAGTGAATGAGTTTTACAACTACGTTATAGGAAATATAAGGATCTGATACACTGTACAAAATATTCAGGAAGTGATGAAAACGAAAAAGCAATGGAAGCCTCTTTTGTGTTACCATGGATTCTGCCAGTCCCCCATTCACACACCTTCAAAAATTTTAAGGCTAAAAACCTATAGAAATAAAAATAAAAAAACTTAACAACCCGTAATTTTGGCTTTACACATCCCCCAACAGAAATTTCTGCAGAATCCCTGTATGTTTTATCCTTTTATTTGCAGTTATATCCGATATATTTTATATAATGTTGTAGTTTTATGTTAAGACTTGCTATCAGACAATTCAGTTACTGAAAGAGCGAAGTACCCTACACCTAAACACTGTATGTACACTACGATAAATATTAGCCTCTAACTAAAGAGTGTCGATATTTGCTTAATAAAAATCTAGCTAATAGTCATACGGTCCCAAAAGTCAAACGGATGATGTCCCTTGGCGAACCTTTCAGGAGGAAAATAATGCGGAATGTAGTGGTAATGCTCCTTCTAGAAACACTTCCACAGCATTCACCTTGTGGAGCAGAGAGAACCCATGGAAAACATAAGATAAGATAGCCAGAATGAAAACTTTTCGACCGAGGAAAGTAACAAACCGTGGAGAAGTGGTAAATGTATTGTTGCTACGAATTAGCACTTGAAGGCGGTGTAAGGTTTACTAAGTATTTCAACAATTCTCAATGCTCCCTTTTAGTTTCACCGAGTGAATGCCGGGGTGGTACCTATAAAACATTTTTTCTTCGCTTATACCTCGAATCTTATTCTTGCCGAAAGCCATACCCCCCAAACACGAGACGGGCTTAGACCATAAGTACCAGTAACAGACTAGTAGTGTTGCCCACGAGAGGAGAATTGTATATGGAAAACGAGACTAGACAGAACCGTCGGAACATAACAATTTATGTCTTTTCGAGACGAGACACTTTTTGGACAAGACAACGTGAATCTCATTTCGTGGGCAACAATACAGACTAGATAGATAACACACAAAAAAAAAATCGTTACCAAATAGCATTGCGCGGGAGGGGCCATAGGTGATGGGATGGATACCGCTTAGTTCCATATAGTGGAGGGGGAAAAGTAACACTCGGATCAATACCAAGCGGCCGTAGCTCAGTGGTAGAACACTGGCTTCGCTTTCAGTATAAGTCCTGGGTTCAATCCTAGCGACCAACAATCCTTTCTGAATTTTATCTGATCACACCACGCAAATGTCATATATGATATCTACAAATTAGGCTCTGCCAGCACCCTTTGATTCCTTTCCCGTACCCTAGCCTGGCCTGAGATGCCTAAAGGTCACAAAATAAATTCAAATTATCGATAAAATTTGACGACCATCCCCTTAGCTCTGAAAATCCATTTCCACTCCTGGAAGCTATTGAAGCACAGCAAAAATCTAGGATTAGTGTACATTCCGATCCATAGAAAATGTCCACAACAATTTGCACTATATGGCAACACCGTGTCAACCATTAATATATTAAAAATGAACGACCCATACGTTGGTCTTGGCTTGGAATTGTCAAATTGCGCAAATTTCCAATTGCCCTGTTCCATGAATATGAGTATACCTAAAGCAGAAACGGTGATCATAAAGGCACTACACCAAAGAAGATATTTTGAGCAACAAAGTACACGTTCCATGTACAACACAAGAATGTAAATTGATTTTATAAGCACGTTACGCTCTCAAAATCACGTTCTATTACAAAATGTTATCTTATACATACCGTACGCTACATACTGTGCTTTGCTAGTAAACAAAATATTAGATACGTTTCTCTTAATTATTCCCTAATTCCTGGTCTTGAGACAGAAATGTTTCTTGCAAACATGATACTTCTTACACACTACATGTATGTATTCCAGAGCCCTTTCTTGACAGTGGGCCGGTTGGCTGAAGTAGAAAGAGGGCGAGGGCCACATTAAAAAGGATCAACTAAAAAGTAATACAGTAATTTTAATATAATAACCTGTTTTCGCAGGTTGTATTAGTAACAAGGAATTTAATGTTACTGGGAGATCCGGGTTCGAGTCCCGGCCACGCCGGCTAATTCCTCTGTTACACATTTACATACATAACATTATTTGTGAAAAAGGTCTGCACTCTGTTGAATTTTTTTTCTTAATATAACGAGTGCGTATTCTGAAACTCTTCGTTGGAAATGGATTATTTTATAAACATGTTACCCTTTTGGCATATTCTGGATTCTCAGAAGCGATATATTCCGGATATTTTCATTTGTTTCCAAATATGGAATATTCTACACATATTGGGGATCCCAAAGGCAGATTTGGAACAGTCCGCCAGTCCCCCTTCCCTGTGGCGGAATCACTCCCCAAAATATCGAGAACATCCCCAACTTTATAAATCTGACGGTCAAAATGTGATAGAAACCGCGCAAAACACTGCCTAGTGCCTACCTCATCCAAAGTTTGACTGTAGAACACCGCCCAACTGAAAATTCTGGCGGAATCTCAGGAGTTCGCGTTCTTCCATTATCCTGAAGGAGAAATGATACGCAGATGGCTTCCGGAATCTCATAATATTAATAGGGTCCTATCCCATTGTCATTAATTTTCCCCAAACGTCCAACTCTGTATATAAGTATACTTGGGCGGGGGTGGGGTAGAATCTGAAAAAGGGATGCTATTCAAGTGTTCTCATTTTACAAAGAAACGAACTAAGAACATTTAAAAGGCTAGGCTGTTTCTGTTTGATACTGCAGCAGTTTAAAGTGCATTTGTCAATAAAGTTGAATGCCTTGTGGTTAGAATTAAAGCAACACATTAACGAGCCTTTAAGGCTCACTGTGAAGACTAGATTTTAATCATTTCTAATAAATATAGGCTATATCCTGTTGTATCAAATACATCGTTCCAAAAGTAACCTTTAATTAAAAAGGCACGCTTTCAAAAACGTAATTATTTTATTGGATTTTATAATTTTTGTTTAAAGTGCCTTATGTAACATGTGTTTGTCATTTTTAAGTTTTTTTTTTAATAACTAAAATACTGGCTACTTTCGTATGTAAGTTGGACAGTGTTTATCCTAAAATGTATTTGCTCCCGAAATGCTTGCACAAGGACTCGATCACATGGTCATCTGCAGAAACAACCACACTTTATTTACACTTGTCACCTACGAACTATCACAGTTCATACATTGTTTTTAAGTCACATTTTTATGGCCTATTTCTTGTTTGTTTGTAAGAATTCTTTAATCACCAAAACAAACTAAGAAAAACAGTTTACAGTACATATTTTCTCACAATCCTCATAATAACATCGTCAAAGTATTGTACGTAAAAGCAGGGGCAACAGATCCAAATGACCGAAACGAACCGTTAGAATCGCTTTGCCGCGAGTCCGCCCGACCAACACGCTATGAGGGAATCACATCACTTCCTGGTAGCCCCAGATTTATGAACCTTCATATCAACTACAATATTAAACATACACACACAAGTGACCTACCTGTGATGACGTTGACAGCAGTTCAATGATAAGGAGGAACACCAAAACACAACACACACATACACAAACAAATTTTTGCCAATGTATGAAGTGTTCGTATAAAAGAAAAATAATTATTCCGAAATATTGTCACTGCAAGCAAATGGATCCCGTAAAACGAACGATAAATATGATGCACACGAGTATTAGAATGTAAAAAAAACAACAGAATAGTTTCACAAGAGAACACTCAAACGTAACCACACTCTGTACGGCGCCCTCGAAAAAACTGGCCTCGCGACTCGTACTGCTGTCGAGTCTTCGCTGGTCTGTGACTATCTTACCTGGAATACCGATCTCCTGGAAGAGTAATGATCTAGGTACCATCGCCAGGTATGAGATACACGACTCAAGAAAAAGAACAAAGATCTAGAACTTTCCATCTTGCCTTGGAGGTGAAGGGAGGGAGGAAAAGGTGGGGAATGAGTTGTTAATATTACGAAAGGACTGTTGTTTGCATAACTTCTCTTTAATGTCGTGTTTCCGAAACAAATCATTCATATGTGGGAGTAATTTCAAGGTATTTCGCAGCAGATAAGATAGATATTTCGTAGATTTGAAAGTATTAGAGTTTGATTACTCCCCCCCCCACCCACAGACACACACTTTTAAAACAAGAAATAAGCTTCCGCGATCAAACTAAAGGATTCATAAATCTCTGTAATTGCATTATACTTAGGACAAGAAAAGATTTCAATTAGATAATTAATACCGGAATTGTGAATGGTTATTGCAACGCAATCATCTTAATTAATTAAAGAAAACAGTTTCTTTTTTTTAAACATGTATCTCCAGAACAGTCATTTGTTTTAGATATTTTTAACATGTAAATTTGGGATAAAGCATCAGTGGTCAATTTGTGATTGAAAATATCGATGATTCTCTATACGGGAAGACAATGATTCTGCCCTGTGGGGTTGTAACCCCCCCCCCCCCGATTACTCAACAACGCTCCCAACTTTAACATTTTGCGCTCAAAAATCGATAGAAACCATGCAAAACTCTACTGACACCCTCCCAATTTTGATATTACACCCCTAAACTGAAAATCCTGGAGGAATCCCGGGGAGAAGAGACACATTTTTTGAAATGCATGCTTAAATACCATACATATTAGAGTGGATTGAAAAAAAATCAAATTTGTGTGACTTTTCTAATAGTCAAAAAAGTTGAATTTTAGTCTTCCTGAATAAGCCTGCCAAAGCTTAATTAACCCAGGGTCACGAGAGCTTTGATTATATTTTGTGTTATTTTTACACGTATGTTTGTGTTCCCATCTCAACGTTAAACTGGGCTTTGAGTTTACATTTAAAACATTTAACAACTCAGGTCTGCAACTATCACCCCTACTTTGTAAGAAACACTTGCGCATGCGATTCCTAAACGAGTGACAGGGGTGAATGAGAAGTTAATTGTTAATGTTTACAAGTTTTAAATGTAAACCCAAAGCGTAGTTTTACGTTGAAAAAGTAACACAAACATATACATGTAACAATAAATGTCATTGCTATTGCACCCTAACAAGAACTGATTTTTCAGAAGAAAATCTTTTGCAGGCTTATTCAGGGTGATTAAATACAACCTTTTTTTTCACTATTAGAAAACAGTCACACACAGATATTATATTTTCGTTTCACTCTAATGCATATATAATGCAGAGAAATATATATTTTCTTCACCCAGCCAGCGTGGTCCAGTAGGTAAGTTCGCGGATTTCCGATCGGCAATGTGGAGGCGCAGGGTTCCAGACCCCCTGGTGACCATCCTGACTTAGGTTTTCCAGGATTTGTCGTCAGTTCCCTCTGACGAATGTCGGGATGGTACCTCAATGAAGGCCCTGCTATATTCCCCCATACCTTTAATGAAACAGTGATTGCTGATGGACCTTCCCTTTTATCAAAATTTGTAATAATGACAACGCCATTAGTACATGTTCTCGCCATTCTCGAACCTTATCCTTAGCTATTTCTTCCAGACAGGAAACTAAATTTTTATGTACCCATTTTATGTTCCATTTTGCAATGATTTTGCATTACCAACAACTCTCGAGTTAAAATTTTCGTTCCCAAGTGGCTCCGGAATAGGGTTGCCACCATTTGATGAATGAATTACGGGACACTCGGCAAAAAATACGGAATGATAGGGAAAAATACGGGACAAATGTTAAATAACATAAAATAAAAGTAGGTTGTTAGACCCTTCACTACTACATGACTATACGCACAATTTGAAACCTCCAAAATAATAAATTACACACAGAAAAATCTTACTTGCAAATGCTCACATACCAAAAGCAATGGCGGGCGGAAAATGGGTATTTCATTTTTTTAAACACAGTTAACGTTAATATCTGCACTTGAAAAAGTGCCTGTGTTAATTCAACACTTTTCAGTGTCCCTGGGTGCCCACCGTTTTGGTCTTCAATAAACACAACAAACAGTGTTGATTTCGATGATTCAACGCAATGGCTGTATTGTCAATGCTGATTCAACGCAATGGCTGTATTGTCAATGCTGATTCAACTCAATGAAGAGTGTCATGCTACCAATATCACAGTGTTGAATCAATCACAGAAATCACACAACAAACAGTGTTGATTTAACACAAAAGTGTGGTCACTCTGGGAAAAGTGGCCGAAAAGTATTGAATTGACACTCATTTTTTGCAGTCAGTATGTTGTCAACTAAAGCAAACACAGGGCGTGAGTATTATACCCCCTTCCCCCCCAGGACTCATGTTGGGGTCAGGAAATGTGAACAGAATCTGCTCGCTAGTCTGCATAGTAAACAGCTGGAAAAGAGACCGCCCTATTCATTCGTTAAAATTATCGATATGTTGAAAATATGTCTTTGAATTTACTTCTGATAATACGGAACAAAAACTGATAATATGGGACGCTTAAATTTTATCCAAAATATGGGACATCCCGTATTATACGGGACAGGTGGCAACCTTAGTCCGAAAGTACAGCCAACATTGTGCGTGATAGTTGCAACTTGACAATTCTCGGTAATGGCGTGGCTGTGCAATGCAACGAAATTACTAAATGTCACGAAATTACCAAAAGCCACGAAATTACCAAATGTCACGAAATAACCAAAAGCCACGAAATTACCAAATGCCACGAAATTACCAAATGCCACGAAATTACCAAATGTCACTAAAGTACCAAATGCCACGAAATTACCAAGGTTGCTCAATACCAGCTTCTAAGGCTAGCTATACACCGAAAAAAAAGAAAGTTGGAGCGAAGAAGAGATTTTTGGGTAATCATTCTTTAGTGCTGTACTAAAACTATACAGCTAATTTTTTCATGCTTTGCTCTGCTTCACTCTGCTCAGTCGGTAGTATGCGCCTCTATTTAAATATATTAATTTAACACGACACTGGAGCATGATAGAAATCTCGACTCCACCACATCCCATCCCTAGGATATCTCTACTTCTTAGGATGTGCATAGAACATCTGGATATACGGATTGAGGGCATATGCTAAAAACATTCCAGGGATGTTGTAGGCATATGTGTAGGTTATTCTTGTAAGATCCCACATAGCAATTTTGGTCTGACTAAAAATGAATCAAGCTTCCTTTGACAAGTGGGACAACTGATGCAAGCTTAACAAATTAAGCCAAAAATGTTGAAATAAGGTTGAATCCAGCAGTCTAGTTTACAAAAATCATGGTTGAAATTAAGTTGATAGAACAAGGAAGAATAAACTAATACACTTCATTAAAAAATAAAAACGTTAACATGGCTGGGCATCGAACCGAGGTCCTTTAGAACACTGATCTGATTCTTTAGTCATGAAACCATGGAACCAATCGATCTACTTCGCTTTGCAAGTGTTATTTGTAGTTAATTCATCAGATTCTCAAGAGATGGCTGTAGTAAAATGATGGGAGCTACCGGAGATTAGCTTACGATGAAACATTCGTGGCACGTGATGGGACTTCAACGCATTAATACGAGACGGCAGTGCCACAAAATAAAATTCAATTAGATTTCAAATTCACCAAGCTTTCTCTCATAATCTGGTTGTTGCAACAAATTTGAATTAGGCTAGTTATAGCAGCAACCAGGAAACAAAAAGTTTGTTTCATGCTTAGTTATTAAGTTCAACACATTATCAAGTTTAACAAGACCAAAACAAGTAACCGAAAACCTTGTTACAAGCTAACATGCTATGTGGGATGTTCTCACTTCACAGAATATTCCGGAACTTTAAATCTAAAATATCCTTAAAATTTTCTAAGATGTTTCCAACTATTCTGAGACAGTCCATATTAGGGATATAAACGAGATATTCATGGGATGTCCTCTGGTATGTGGGACGTTGAGTAAGTTGGGACATGTAGCGAAGCCCTGTAGTCCAGCTTGCGTTGAGAAAATCGAGTTGTAACGAGAGGTCATTTTGGTGGCATCGTATGTTGATCTACTGAACCGTATCTATGCTTTGGATACAAACCTCAGCATGGTTCGGATTCCACGTTCATGTTAGGTCTCATCCTTAGAAGCTACGTGCTCAGTTCGTTTAATTGGCCCCAGAAGAAGTTCTTTTTGTTTGATTAAATTTCTTTTACCGATTGCTTCGGAACGAATAATCCGATTTGTGAGCTAATTTTAGTAACTTAAAAAGGAAAGTGCTTTTTTGCAAATTACATTACATTCTACTTAAATCAGTCCATTTACTTTAACATTATTCGCTAAAGAATTTTTACGAAAGAGAAGGAGCTTTTGATGAGAAATGTAGTACGAAAATTACAACTTAACTTCAACTGATGTAACGGGATGATTTTATAGCCTGAACCACCATGCAGTTTTGCAGTATCCAAAATCTTTGTCCTGTTCTCATGTCAATATAATAAATCACTGATTAATTATTATCAATTAAAACAATCATTTCCTTCCACTAATCTCTATTTATTTGGTAATTCAGTACAAAGAACGTTTCGACACTTCTCTGCTCTCTCTATCAACTGCAATAATTGTTTAACTATCTTGTATTATATCCATTTTCAATTAACTATCAATTTATACTGACTACCCTTTAAAATTCGGTAGGTTATCTATCACTGAGTGGACAGCTAGACTTAGTTGTGCCAACGCCGTAGACATAATCGCCATTGAAACTTTTAAGTAGTTTACTAAAGGTCAGAGTCTCGACTTTGTACATCAACAAGAATTATCGAAGTCAATTTGATAACTGTTTATCAAAGGGGTTAAAGCAGATAAGGTAGATGATGACCTACTTTCTAAAACTTCCGTAGCGTTTAAGTTGATTTTAAAATTGGTAAATTGCAACTAAAATGAGGATACATTCCGGGGAAAATTTCCGAACTGCCTGAAACTTTCAAAACGTTTGAGATGAACTTTCAGAACATTTTCGATGTGTGATGTTTCCAGTGAATGAACTGGCTCACATGTTCCGTCTTTAGAAATTCACAAGTGCTTTTTAGTTTTAGGTATTTAATAACAAGACAACTATAGAATGAAGTCAGAGATTCCGTCAGGATTTTCAGTTTGGAGGGGTGTATAAAGTCAATATTGGCTGGGTGTAAGTGGAGTTTGGCACAGTTTCTATCGATTTCTGACCGCAAAAACTGTAAGTAAGGGGATGTTGTCGAGAACTTGGAGGTGATATTCCCCACGGAGGGCGAAATCACCGAGTACAGTGCAGATCAAGAATCTAAATTACTGGGTCGGGACTAGGTAAAATAAGGTGCGTTTGACATCGAAGAGAATTAGGGCTCTTAAAGCACTTAGAGCAGGGTATTATTTGTCACCGAAAGTGATACGGGGCACATTAATGCCCAAATATTTAACAAACCCGTACCTATTGGAATATTGGACGTAAATATACTAGTTTTCCCTCCCTACAAGAAAATGGGTAAGTGAGGTAGCAGCGAAGCCGACAACAAACGAGGTATCAGGGAATTTCCTCCCTACAAATGATGCCCTGAATTAGAGAAGGATGCACGAAATACTAACAAATGAACAGAAATGTTAATATTTTTTTCTTTCTTCCCAAATGATATGTAAGTTTTAATTTCTGTTAATAAATATCTGGGACAAATTAAATTAATCCTAAATTAATACACTCCATTTGTTTCTCAGAAGCGTTGTTACGTGGAAATACTTCTATGGACCACCCTGTATATAAAATATATTAATGTTCATATCAATAGGCTATATCAGCGTTTATCAAACTTTTTTATGCCGCGATCCCCCTTTTACCATGCCTTCTGGGCGCTGGCTGGCGACTGCCAAAACTATTTTCTTGTATATAATAAGTGGTTTCGTTTCCCTTTGTGTGTATTGAAGCCTTTAAAAGTCTATTTAATACTAACACACTCACCCCTCGCGACCCCCTTGCACTCAACTCCACTCAGTGATAAAGAGTATGTGTTTGTCCAAAATTATATCGGAAAATAAAAACCCAAATCCTAAACAACCTATACCATGTTATGGTAAGACGATTTCAACGACACAAAGATCATAACTGTCGCCAGTTCGTTATTTATGGAGATACTAACTCATCCTGGAATACATTCCAACCTGCTTTGTAATACTGTGATATGGGTTGCAGGAAAGGTTATGAAATTAAATCATAGATGACCTTAGCGTTTTAAACATACTATATAAATATATGTTATTGTAAATGTTTAGGTCACTTCCAGTTTTAATTTGTATCATTAAAACCAAACTAGATAGAGACGCTTATTTTTTTATGAAAGTAATCAAACTCTTTTCAAGCAAATAATAAACCAATGTGGATGTTGAGATGGAGAATTAGAAGCTTAGTGAGGAACTGAATGGAGCACAATGAAGTCAATCAAGAACTCCCAAGAAATATATTGGGCTGTACAGAATGGTCGTGCACAGCAAAAATTAGCGATGCCCGAGGGCGACCACTTTTTTGTGTTAAATCAACATAACAAACGGTGTTCAACACAGTGGATTTATTGCCAATGGTCATTCAACACAGTAGAGGGTGTCGTCATACTAGCATCATGACATGAATGATTCAACATGAATTAGAGAAATCAACACCGTTTGTTGTGTTGATTTAACCCCAAAAGTGGTAGTCGTCCTAGAACACCGAAAAGTGTTGAAAAAATTGTGATGATAAATCGATTGAGTCAAGGACTCCCCCAGGATTTCTAGTTTGGGGTGCATAAAGCCAAAATTGGGCAGTAAGCAGGGTTTTAATAGAGTTTTGCAGATTTTTATAATCGATTTTTAACCTCAAACACTTTTAAGCTGCGGGTTGTTCGAGAATATTAGGGTGGCACCCTCATTGGAAAGGTCTGGTTAAATCCCTAACGTCTTGCTTAGAAAGACACTTCTTTCGAATACAGATATTTTTTGAATGAAGCGAAAAAGATACTAGTTACAGATCAAGACTGCATATGATTACGTCATGGTGTATTACAGTTCAAAACTTGAAAGTTCTGTTTTCAGCAAGAACTCTTTTATACTCCGAAAAAAAAAAAACTCGTACTTCAGTAAATACAATTGCACAATATTTAAGGGCAACAATATCTGACATATCAAGCAAGCTCAAGGTGATCTGCAGTCTGTCCATGTCTTGTATTTAGCTTCTCTGGAGGAATTTGGTAGCCATAATTTCGTTTCAGACGGGGTCCACCAGTTTCTTTCAGGAAAGCAGTACGCCTAAATTTATAATTTTACATAGAAATAGGCATTTCAATAGGGGTACCATTCATCATTCATCCATTATTTTGATGTTATCTGTACTGGCTTTGGTTCTGAA
>JAGDQP010049155.1:0-14570 GCA_022664845.1 Lepisma saccharinum | reverse complement strand
AAGGAACTTGGCTCATCCGTCTCCCATTTCACACCATTTTAGGGCTAAAGAACTTGGCTCCACTTTTTGCACCTCTGGTGTTTTTGTTCGGATATCGAATTTTCTTTCCCAATTTATTTCTACCAGGATGGATTTTATTGAAATAAATAAATGAAGCTTGCCTGAAACAAGTTCTCTGGCACAACAACACGGTGATGCGGGTTGCCTAAATTCCAGTCGATCTTATCAATTTATGAATGGAATTAGATGGACAATGCAGTTACTAAAAAATATAAAAATCGATCGATTTTTCCAAATTAAAATGTAGAAAACTATTCGCAATGAAATTCTATCTTCAGGTCAAAGATCTTCCATCCTTGGGTTATTCCGTGATAAACTTTTTTTTTAAGACCCAATATTAAGATTTTTATTTTGCTTTCATTTCTGGCTGTTCTACTTGCACTTAAGTAAGCACTTTTTCAAGTCTGCAGGACTTTTCCATCGCCGTTTTATTCTCAATATTCGATAAAGCGAAAAGTATGGTATCTGCAAAGACGACACAATTCGAAATTCTGAAATGGAAGCGCAAAGTTTGTCATTTTGGAAAGCGAAAAAGCCGAACTTTTCTCTCCCTGTGTGTTACTTTTTAAAGAAAATTTTGTAATTAACAAATCAATGCAACTCAGAGGCGTAATTAACTGTGGAGCACAAAAGCGCATAGATCATAAACTCTTCCAGCTGTTGTTGCTGTTATACGTAATTTTATCTGACATGTCTCGTTTTTTTTTAATTCCGTTTACTACTGGGTTCCTATTCTGGAAAGAAGAGTCCGATTACTTTTCTTGGAGTTACTTCAGTGATAGGTGATAACATGAAGTGTATTTGTTACATATAATGAGGCTGTAAATTTAATGAAAAACGAGAATTTGTTTACCCACTTTATTTTTAAATAACGCGGTATTTCTGTCATTATTATTTATACGTCGGTGATTCGCTAAAAAAAAAAATGTCCTTTGAAAAAGTACTTTCAATCATCGCGCATCTTTCCCTCACCAATCACGTGAGAGCTAGAATGCAGCTTCCACCCGCAGGCTGTGTGCTAAGTGGGGTGAACGAATAAATGAGATACGGGTAGAATAGTGGGGTTGGTGGACGATAGCGACAGTCATTCACTACATGACTCATTGCTCAAAATTGTTCACTATTGAACAAGAGAGGGAATTGGGGAGGCTGCAGAATCAAAGGCGAAAAAGAAATAGGGAAGAGAAAGAGACTAGATGCATTGGCCGTCAAACAACAGCTTGTGTAATGAGGAGCTCAACACGTGCCTGCAATTATACAAAGTGCTACTCCATGTTACAGCGCTCATTATATTAATTAGTCATTTCGTAGACTGGTTGATTCCACAGACGACATTTCATGCTACGGTCGGGTTGCATGAAGTGTGCCGTAGAAATTAATTCATCAAAGGAAGAAACTACCATAGAAAGAATGAGTCAGATTGTTTAGCACAATGAGCTTGTTCTGTAGAATACTTTACAAGAATCAGATCACTGAGACATTGGCAAACTGTGTTACTGTGGTGATGCATATTATTGCGTATAATAACTGAATTGAAGAATTGATAGAAGCAACCAAAACTTATGTATGTGTGCAGCTTGTTCCCTCAACTGTGAGCGGCATCTACGGCGTAGCAAATTTCTACAAAATATCGATATTGTTCCATTGAAATCAATATTTGAAAAACTAGAGTTTCTGCAAAGACTTGATAAGACCACATTTTCCCTACTTTTTCTGGCAAAACCTGACAAGTTGAAAAACTTTTCTTGGTTTTGCTAAAAAAATATCATCTAGATTACGTGAAGGTAGCATATTTTCTGTAATAATATCCATTATTTTCCACATATAGAAACAGAAGGTATTCTGTTTTGTTTTTTTTTCGTTATTGATTAAATCTAGGTGTGATATATTCACATCGTGAATGTGAAAATAATTGTATTCTGAAGAGAAAAAAAATCAAGAAGATTAAAGGAAAACCTCAACAAAATGTGTAGGTTTAAAGTTGCATTACCCGTATATAAAATATTTTAAGTTTAAGACGAATAAGAAACATTTTCATTTTGTTTTCGGAAAATCAACATTTTGAACTTGTCCGGTTTTTGCTATTAACTTTTCATTTCGTCGCTAGGAAAACAAAACTGACATATTTTCTTTCTTAAAACTTTTCAGGAGAAGCATTTGAAGTATAACAAAAACATACGTTGTAATGGTGCAGTAGTATTTATATTTTGTGTATCTCCGAAACTATTGGTTATAGAGATACGACACGTTATAGATCTTATGAGAAACACAGAGGTAGCCATAGCTCAAGTTTGTATTATGTTTTTATGTACACTAGTGTCCAATATTAAAGTGAAACGAAGCAATCTGCAGAGCAGTCATGTATTTCTTGAAAGACTTGGTGTTACAGGAACGTATGCATTAGTATGGTATACAACGAAATCAAACCTGCAAAGAAACAGCATTTATACTTGAAAAATACATATCACAAACGGATAAAAGCCAGAATGATAATAATAAGATCAGAAAACAAAATAAAAGAGAAACCCCCAAAATGGAGCTTAATAGGGTATATAATCACCCCTAGCAACGATACAAGTCTGACAACAACGCTGCATAGTACGGACAGGTGCAGCGAGAAGATCTTGTGGCAGTAGCTTCCATTATTCGTGCGGAGCTATTGTGAGAGCACCAAATGAGATGGGTGGCCGTGATCGCGAAGAAACTCACCTTGTAGGTTGTCCCAAGCATGTTCAGTTAGATTTAAGCCCGGTTAACGCACTGGCTAGTCTAAAAGGGCAGTAGTTCCAGTTTTAAAAAAAAGTCGTCCGCCAATAGAGCTCTGTGAGGGCGGGCATTGTCATCGATCAGGAAGAAATTTTCTCCCACATGCTGCCGAAACTCTCTCAAATGTACTGTCAAGATCTGATCGCAATATCTGGTAGCAGTTTTGCCTTGTCCATTCACCCTGATGGTTTCGCGTAGAGGCGTTCTTCAGGTGCTGCTAATGCTGGCCTACAACATCACCCTGCAACTTCTGTATTGATCACGTGCGATGATGTTGGAAGGATTATATCCTGTTCCCTGTTCTCCCCAGATGATGCTCCATCGAGAATCAGACTATAGAGTAAACCACGACTCATCACTGGATAATACGAACGTTCAATTTACATCTCCTCAATGACTGTGATCTCGACAACAGACAGTTCCTTCTATGATCAGCGTTCAAAGGCACACAAACTACCGGTCACCTTGCATACAATCATCTTTCCCCAAGCCTTCTATCCATAGCTTTCCGAATTATCTGCCTTCCTGTTGCAGTAGCGTGGTCTGATGCCAGTTGGCGGATGCTACTCCAATTGTGGCGCCTGGCTTTTATCAGCAAATAACGATCTTCGCTTCCAGATATAACTCTTGAGTGTCCTTGACTGGTCTTCTGGACGTCCATAGTGCTGTTACCACCCATACAATTCATTCTATCTTATCTTATCTTCTGGCCGTGTCTTCAGTGTCAATCAACAGTTTCCAAGCACGATCAACACTCTGAGTTATCTGACTACTTTGGTCTGTGACTGTACAGCTTCTTTCAATGCTTCTCCAGCGTAAAGCGTCATTTAACAGTCGTCTTTTAGTCATTTATTAGCTGTTCAGCATCATTGGTATCATCTGCCTTTAAGAAACACTGATAATCAACACCTTCGTGTACTTTAGTAGACGTCATGTTTACAGCCTAGAGCTGCAGTCACTTGCTATACTAACGCCAACCCTTCGTTTCTACCATTAACTATGTCTTTCTACATTAAAACGAATAGAAATATGTTTTTGATCATGCATAGATATCACACGACATTTTAAAACAACTATTTACCACTTTTTGCAAATTTTGCTTTAATTTTGGATACTAGTATATATATATATATATATATATAGTTTTTTTTTATGATACGCTACTTTGTTTTCCCAGTGACGAATTGTGAGCATCTAAGTTAATGCTACTGTATCTTATCTCATTATCTGTAATCACGAACTGCATTACTTTATTATAGGAAGAAAAGAAAGAAATGATGGTGGTATGTAGAGAAAGACTTGTTACCATGGTCCGAGTGAACCTTAATAAGTATAACTAACAAGAAAGCGTAGAAACAAATTCCATAAATATTTATATGTTGAACAATGTTATAACTAGTGAAACTTACAATACTAAAAAGACTTTGTATGAGATACAGTGTGTTAAAGTTTGCTTAAATTTGCCATTCGTTGTCCAGTAGTTAATGTCGAGAATACTGCTGGTCAGATTTCCCAGGCGTTTCTTCAGTTTTCCCAGGGTAATGTCGATATGATACATCGGTTAATGCTTTAGTTGCTACCTTCACCAACTCTGCTTCCCGGAAGAGTGATAGCCGAGATACGTGGTCTCTGAGATGTGATGTTTTACGTTAAAGTTGCCTATAGAACAAAATATTTTGCTTCGTTTCAAGTAGGGTCTACGGCTGTTAATAAGTTTGACGCACCAGGTAGTGAGTGCTGTTTTTTGTTAAAGCTTCGGCTTTTTTATTTGCGGACCTAGGTTCGAATCCCCCATGACATTATTATTATTATTCTAGTAGTAGTTGGTGTTGTAGTATTGATTGATTTGATTTTTTTACCTTTGGTCATCTAAGGCTCAGGTCGGGATAGGGGAGGGGAAAGGATTCGGGAAGGTTTCGACCAGGTACGTTCAAGGTGCCATCCCAGCATTTGCACGGGACCTACGACCCTCTGAATGCTACGCCAACGCTCTACCACTGAGCTACGGCAGCTCGGTTAGTAGTTGCTGTTCTAGTAGTAGAAGTTGTTGTTGTTTCACTTTAAATCTTATTACAGTCCATTTCATTACTATATTTGAAATTAGTAAAATCTAAAATATTCTTTAGCATTATTAGCTTTAACTTACAAGTTACAAGAAATGTTTCCAAACTGTAAAATGGTGTAGAGAAGCTGAAAAGTGCCTTTGGTAGACTAGTTCGAGGTAAGTTTCTTAGCTAAGTTACAGCTGACGATAGCCTTAAATGATGGAAGCTATAGCTGATTCAAAATTTAAGGTTGTGAGTGTAGACTATGTCAATATTTACCTTGTGAATGCAGACTGTCAACGTTTACACATATATCCATATATTTTCACATTCATTTAAATAATAAGCGTGAATGTTTAGTCCCATGATACGGACTATACAGACTGTTCAAAACCGTTCAATGCAGTGTCATAAATAATGCAATGTTGTCAGTTTACCATTAAATTATATTTTTTTCTCGAATTGCATTAACTCATATTATTGCATATTTATGGTAAAATGTGAACACGGAACTAAGTGCACACTAAGCAGTATTACAAATTTTAGGAGATACAAGAGGAAACAGATCGCTCAGGGTCAATTCATGACTTACAAGCTTACCGCGGTAGCTGTATGGTTGGAAGGCGTCAGGGCATCCTCTGCAAGTTTCTTGGTTCGAATCCCGGCTGAGGCATGGATGTTTGTGCTGTAAAGAAACTTAGCAGCTAATACAATGAATATTTTTAACAACGCAACATATCGCTTGTCTTGCCGTTTTGCGGGTCAGTGCTGCTTCGCTCACCGCAAAATTTTGAAGAGTGTGTTATGGTGCGCTGTTCGAAAAACATCCCCGTAGAATCGAGACGGGCTGAAAATGGCCCAAAATATGAAGTATTCGTGACTCACAGTACACAAAATTTGTTTACGAGAAGATTTCAATGATCTGATTCAAAGGATACCAAATAGGAACATTATAGTTTCAGAAACATAAATATCCTTTAAATAGTGTTGCAGCGGCGGCTCTCTTATCTAAGTTTGTTCGGTTGTGCAAACTACCCTCTAATATTTATATTCTTGAAGTGTGTTACAAACCATCTTATTCTTATTCTTATCATTCTTTAACTCAGTGAACGCTCACATAACATAGAGAGAGAGAGAGAGAGAGAGAGAGCGTGCACCCGTAGTTCTCGGCTGGCTGGTCACAAGCAGGAGCTCGTTTGCTTTCTGTTTCCTTCAGGTCAGGTTGACAACCGAGAACGATGAGGGTCTAAATGGAACTTCTGGGCTTGTCAGCGGGTGGAGGAGTACAAGAGGGTACAGGGAAGATCTTGCCTCCATAAGACTCTATATGGTTGCAAATTTTGGGCAGCCGAAGTGGACTCGAGGGCGTACACACACAGTTTCTCGTGTGTAAAATCCCGCACACTTGTCAATGTGGATAGATAGTGTTTCCAGTTCCCACTTCAGAAATAATTTCTCGCAACTATTTTTCTTCTCTCGAGGTCAATTGATTCATTTATTTTTATTATTATTTAAATTAAAGAGTCCTTTAAGCTGGAAAGTCTATGATAAAATATCTGTTATCAAAAGTGCTTTTTAAAATCATTTCTCAAAAATAAGAGTAATAATTCTTGATCTTTTTGCCTTCTTTTATTATTTTGAAGCATGACCTAACTTTGAATCATTCTGCCGGCTATTCTGATTGAAGCTTATCCAAATTATCGCAGCCCAATCCAGTGCATGTTCAAGTAGTACGTAACTCTGATTATGTAAAAGGAACTCATTTAGGAACGTATGGCAACTCTACGATATCTATTTTCAATTTTAAACGTTTCCAAAACCAGGAAAAGAAATCATGCCTCTTGGATGGAAAGTTAATCGAAACATGCAATAGCACTCACCGAGCAACCGTAGCTCAGTTCATAGAGTATTAACTTCGCTTTCTGGAGGTCTTTGGTCCGACCCAGCACCCGACCGACTGAGGTTTTCCAGGGGTTTTCTGTCCCTCCAGGCAAATGCCGAGATCGTATCTTAAACCTAGGATCAGGCCGATTACTTCCCGCATCCTGTCCCCTACACTAGACAGCCCTTAGCCATAGATGTCTAAAGGTCATAAATGGATTCAGCTCAATAGCACCACGGTATACTACAGGAGTCTATGAAGAATAAGGACAGGTTTCACGGGAACTTTACTTTAATGCCTTTGCAGCATCTTAAGGGTGTAGGTTATCCCAAGGAAAAGGGAACGGGTTAGGTATTGATTATGTTCTTAACTCAATGGGTATCACAGCATCAGCCTGCAGGACTGACATATATAGTCTAGTTCTGAGTTCTGTAACCGCGAGGGAGGAGTCGTAGCGTGATCATGGGTGGGAAGACACTTTTAATGGCCAATGCGAAGTAGGTAGTGAAAGCGCGAGTTCTTGCTGATTGCTTGTGCACTTCCCACTTCACCCCGCGCGATAGCCAAGACCCCTCTCAGGAGTCTACAGAACTCGGAGCTGCACACTACATCGAAATGACGGACCCCTGAGTTCGATCCCACGTTCAGTCACAGCTTTAAAATAATTTGGTCACGAACATAACCCTCAGCGATGTACTGCTCTTACATATGAACCTTCTCATCTGGTGAAAATTGTGAACAATTACAATTGCTATTATAATTACTTCTGATATGATTATAAGAATGAGCATAGTGGATTTGACTCCTCCTCGACAGGAAATATTCCTCAATAGATGAAACTTGCTATTAAATTTCTGCTTCCACTCATAAGTCTTTCGATAATTTTAAGAATTTTTCTCCAATATTCTCAAAGTTCATATATTTTTTTAAGTTACATTTATGGATCAGACAGACAGTTAGACAGCTATGATCCAAGTATAACACATGTCTGGGGAATTATACCCTTCAGCGAGCGCTCTTTCAGGAAGAGGGAAGAAGGTAGCGGCCAGGACCATTTCTAGGTCCACTGATATTCGCCTAGTGAAGCTTAAACAAACCATGGAAACCATCAATCAGTAACTTAGCAGTACTTCTTGAACCTATCTGTCTCCCCAATGCCGATCCAGAGTCCGTGAACGTAACCACAGAATTACGGAAGCTGGAAATGTTTTATTTCTTGCTATTCTACAAAGTAGATTAATATTAAATCCGTTATTTGACTTAATAATTTCCATCAACGATGCCCTATCCAAGCTCAACGAAATCAACGAAATTCTTTGTTAGTTTCATAATATTACAATACTTTTGTGTTGACTAGAGCGTGTTGTTATTGTTGTTCTTTAATATTATTATTATTATAACTACAACCAATAATAATAATAATAATGCAAAAGATGCTATAATATTTTGTGCACCACCTGAAGTCCAGACCACGAGCCGCAACTGTAGTGTTGCCATAATATTTGGGGAAATCACCACACATCAAGGTCTAGAAGTAGGAAGCAATTCTCATCTGTAAATTCAGTACACTGCCCGTACGATTACGCTGTTTTATGCCTAGTGCTACGAAGAACAAAGCAAATTCGTCACTTTTGTCGCTATATATTGAATAGGATGTGAGTAGTGAACATCACCTTCAGAAAGATAAACTTACTTTACTTTTTGTACAATTACTTGCGCTTGAAAACAAAACTGAGGATATATATGAGCCGCTCGGAACAACAAAATGGTAAGCGTCAGAAGAAAATTTCCACAGTATGTAGAAAATAAAATACAATAGTGTCTAAATCGTAAAACTTCGAGGACAAACGTTTTGCTTTTTGTATATCCAACAATTGTTTGTATACCTGAAAAACAAAAAATATTGCCCTCATTTCAAGAATACACCATTGTGCTTTATTTTCAAGGTACTGTGGAAATTTTCTTATGGCGCTTACCATTTTGTTCCCCCAAGCGGCTCATATATATATATGAGCATGGGAGCAGTAGACCAACTCCTTCCTTCGGGGAGAGGCCTCATCCAGTAGTGAATATGGCTGTGATTTATATATTTCTACAGTATATTTCTACAGTAACAAATTTATATCACACCCAGATGAAACTAGACATTGTCTTATAAAAACAAATAACAAATTGATTGACGTTCAGATACAAACATTAAAAAAAAAAAAAATGAAATCTTGCCCTGTTAAAACACGGCTTCACAATTAAAAAAATGTAAAATCTAATGAGGCTAAAAGTGACGTGAATGTAGTGTAAAAAAGCGTTCAGTTGAGTATTTTTAATGTAATTTATGTACTTTTTAAGTTGTGTAGTCAGTATGACTCCAACTTGTTGAATTGAGTTTATTTATGGCCATTAGACATCTGTGGCTTATTCCGGGATAAGGTAGGGAAGGATACGGAAAGAAGTCGACCTGGGTCTAAGTTGAAGGTACGATCACGGCATTTTCTTGGTATGACTGAGAAAAAAACCGAGTGAAACCTCATTGAGGTTAGTAGGCCGCTGCTATCGAATCCAGGATCTCGCGAGTGCTAAAACAACGCTGTACCAACTGAGCTATGGCCGCTTGGTCACTGGACTTGTAATGAATGTTTTTGTTCGCATTGTTCACACATTTTTTATGGTACGTAGTCCCTTTTATTTTAACACACTTAATTTGTCCGTGGCCTAGTTTAGGAGAGAAACTAGAGCATCAGAATGTCCGATTTTCTTTTAAAAAATTGTATGCTTTTTAGTTTCCCAAATCGTACATTTTCCGTGCCACCTGAGCAAAACCCTCAGTGGAACTTCCCCTATAGTTGAGGAAGTACTAGACAATGCTTTTTTATAAATTCTCAACATATCTTTGCATATATTGACCTATATTGTAAAGTTTGTTTCCATAGTTGCTTCAGATTCTACGCAAGGATTCGTTGTGTCGTGTTCGTCGTCCCGTGATGTTAAGTGTGTTCGTAGTTGCACTGCACATCAGTCTCACTTCACTGACGGTGAACAATGCCTCATTCGCCGCCAAACGCATTAGTATTCGTATGCCGCAGCCACGAATCATGCTTGTTGGTATTATCCGTCCGGTAGCCTAGACAAACACACAGGTGTAGGCATGCGTGTGTATATGCACAATACATTCATTTGAAAGATCTTGCGAGATGTTAGCGTACAACTCATATTTTCTTCTATGGTTGTTGATAAATTGAAAAATTTTCATGAATTTTCCGTACTGTCCCTATTCCCGTTTCATGAGTTTTTCAATTTGTCTAATTTTAGCAAAAATTAGTGTATTATCAAGAGTCTAGTTGTAGCTTCACTGCATTTTTGTTTATGTTTATTTAACAGTCCCCACACACAGTACAATTTTGGCCATCTTTCATTTGATATATTATTTAACAACGATAACAATATAAATAAGGAGCTTTTGGAAGAAATCGGCCCTGGCCTTATTCAAGGTACCATCTCAATATTTGGCTCATGTAACTAGGGGGAAATCAGGGAAGGTCTAAGACAGGATGGCTAGCTGAGATTTTCCCTGTTTTCTTTTGATCACGCCAGGCCACCGCCAATGCAGGAATGATTTATACCTTAAGTAAGGTTAGAACCCATTCCTTTAAAAGTTGTGACAAAGATTTTCTTTTTCTTTGGGGCCCTTTGAAGTACTCAGTACTCACTTGTTAATGAAACATGTCTTCGGTATAATAAAAGCATCCAGCCTCTTTACGACATTGACTGACATTGTATTAGAACAGAGAGAACTTAAACCACAATACAGATGATGACGGAAATTTTAAGATTTTTAATACTTGTAGAATGGAATATTCACTTCAAGGAGATCTAAACCAAACATTTCGATTTCGGAACATATAAAATAGTTAGCGCAAACTCACATAAATTTCCACTAGATGGCAGGAGATCGTAAAATTGTACATTTCAGAATGAATTTTCACGCCATGAATTTTCATTCACATTTTGTAACGTAATATGTTATTGTTATAGTTTCATAGTCATGTACATATTAAGTAATTAAACAGCATATCAAAATCTTCCATTGTGTTGATAAGAATTTCTTTTATTTACAGCCATCTATTCGTTATACACCATGCGGTATTACTTTGTGTTGTAATTAGGAGAAGACCATTTGTAACAATTTCTTTTGGTTTGATGAAAACTCATTTGATTTCCATGTAATTGTCAGTTATTTTTAGAATGTCGAACTGGCACTGGTATATTACACATATTTTTGCTATATTCTTTCAAAATTTTTTAGTACTTTCTTCATTATTTTCTACCCATAACAATTTGCGGCTTACCGCCACAACCTTCATTTCCGGGATTGTTTTAGTATACGCATATTATCATCATATCATGGTTAATGACTCAGTGTTTTCAAACTCGCAGCGGATACCCTACTCACTATAAAAAACATGACCGTTTTAAATTGTAGTGGGGGGCCACCAAGGGACAGGGTGTGTCAAAATTAAAAGAATCACTAAAAGTTTTGGAAGCTGGTGTAAATTTATACTCTTGGTCCTGATTAACTTATTCACCACTATTTCGATCAAGAAATCGAAATGCAATCCAAATAGTGGCAATACCTTGATTACACACCTCCCAAAACCTGTAAGAGGATCATGTTTACACTTTTGAGTGTCGATCAGTATGGATCGACAAATGAGCATTACAGAGGACTATTACGTTAGTTTGCTTGTGAAATTCTGAGGAAAAATTAAAACATATAGTCGTGGAATTACATTCAAACTGTGTAGACATCCTTCAACATACTGTTTCAACTTTCGGCTTTATTATTGCGAGGAGACATTCCTATGGTTAAGAAATTTTCCCCGTATCCACCGTTCTCTCCACCTCTAGTACCATCAGAATTCATCCTGTTTCTAACTTCTAAATCACTTTTGATGGGAACTCATTTCTTCAATTTCCTGGCTAATCATAAAATCTTCTACCTTAGGAGGATAAGGCATTGCGTGCACCGAGGAAAATGTGCAAGTGTTTAAGAATTGTATGGAATTTCATAACAGATCTTATTATCTGCATCAGACTGACATTTTAACAAAGATTAGCGGTTAATTGTCTTTTTTATTGTAGCGTTAATGATTTACTTCTTGATAATAAAGTACAGTAATACTGCTCCAGTAGGAAGTCTTACGTGGAAAATACGCCTTTCGTGCTGCGCTGAAACTAGTAGCTAACAAATTGTTTGTCTTGTTGATTATATAAACGTCGGCAAAATTTGCTTTCGCGTACAAACTAATTCAAGTGGCTACTGTACAGCTTTCAACGCATTCAAAGTATCGTTTCTTCCTTAGCCGAATGTAATGAAGCGGAGAACTGTTGTTTGATCTCAAATAGCCGTGGAAATTGGATGCTCTGATAAACAAGAGCTGCTTGCTTATAGCGTGAGGAATGACGAAGTTGTTCTGTGAGTTCATGACGTTGCAATGAGCAACTAACGACAGAGTCGTGAGGGCCGGGGCAATTAATAACAGGAGCCAGTACTGTATAAATCCCAGTGTTACCATCTTTTTAAGTTCAGAATTTCTCTCTTTTAAGGCTTTTGTTCTTCCGAAAGCTTGTATTTTCATTTTATCCCGATAAGAACAAGTAAAATCATATGTGAGAAATTTTATTTTATGGTGGTCAGATACAAACGTCCAATTGAGTCAAGATCAACACTATATTCAGTCTTGTCTCATTTTGAGACTTAGAAGTTCAAGACGAGATCGAACGTTTCTATTACCATCCCTGCCGTGAGTTAATTAACTCAACTGTAAACTTCTTATTTTCTTGTCGTAAGTCCTAATTTCACTGAAATTGGACTGCGTTTCTTTCATTTTTTAAACTTTAGTGTATTTCGTACGAATAATAAGAGATCTCTGCTCACAGTTGCTATTACAAGTGCAGCTCCGATAGTCTAGTATTGAAGATTGCACAATCAGTATTTGCATTGCTTGTTCACGTAGTCATCCTTGATTAAAGCTTTTCACTGGTTTCTGTCCGTCAAATTTGACGAATGCTGAGATGGTATCTTCAGTTACGGTCAGAGCTAACAACTTCGTTAGTAATGGCATATCGTCTATGAGCAGAATTGTTATTTAAACATACACTGAATTCCAAAATGAAATTCTCCATTTCTAAATCTCAGATTTCAATATTCCGGAATTTGAAACAATTCTAGCCTATAGGTCTACCTTTCTTTTCTTTTTTTTTTCAGATATGTTAAGGGATAAACTTAAGTCGAATAACATACGAAATCTCCACCACTTACGGGTGAGCTTTCGAGCTTACAGAATTTCTCTTTCAATGTGCTACTTAAAAAAAGAACGTTCCACAATTACCTTTCGGAAAAAAATCGGTATTACGAAGGTTATCCAAAAAGTTCGTATCTCGATCCTCTTGCCATTGATTCTGAAACTTTAAATTCGTTGTATATTTAGGCTAATGTTTTGTATGTAGTGTGGTCAAAGATCAGTTCTCTAATTCTTCTCTTTCTTTTTATAGGATCGTTTATAAAGCAAGGTGTAAACTCAGCGAAACGGAGAAAAGAAAGCTACGGGCGGTGATAAAGTATCTCCGATTCTACACTATAGTCTGTTTTTGGTCTCAGGCTCAAATTGATGTAACCACGTTTCGTCCTCAGTGACAATTCTAGCCCAAAAGAATTGAAGATCGTCTTGAGGAAGAGCCAAATTGGGACTTCAACCTTGGCGCGGCATTGTTTCTGCTCTTCTGAGCTAAACATTCTCGGTACCCAATGACAACTCATTTCACTCGGACACAAATATTCAGTTAAAATGGAATGTATGCTGCCACACGATATGTCATCAATGTCTTCTAGTACTGTTATGGTGTAACGCCGATCTCCTTCAATCAATTGTTTCCTTGTTTCACATGTTCTCCAGAGTGATGGATGAGAGTCAAGGCGGTCTGAGTCATCACACGACTGCCTTCCACAGGAAAATTCACGCTACCTCTTCTTAATGGTGGAGAATGCAGAAACAGAATGAGATCTGTACCATGTCCTCTGGTGCGGCGTAAGTGCTTTCAATCGGAGATACTTTATCACTGTTCGTAGCTCTCTTTTCTCCATTTCGCTGAGTGATGACACCTTATAAATGATCCTATTAAAAAGAAACTATAGAGTTAGAGAGCTTAATCTCTGACCACACTACTTACAAAACATTAGTCTAAATGTACAACGAATTTCAAGTTTCGGAATCAATGGCAAGAGGATCTAGATATAAACATTTTCGATGACCGTCCTGCTATATTGTGTTTAGAACTAGGATTGAGCTAAACCTGTCCCCAGCAAAATAGAGAATATATATATATATATATAATATTCAGCCGTTTTCTATCCACTGCTGGATGAAGGCCTCCCCCTTTTCTTTCCACATATCTCGGTCTGCTGATATCCTCATCCATGTAGCTCCTGAAAAACGCTTGATTTCATCTACCCATCTTACATTTGGACGTCGTCTCGGTCGTTTCTTTTCTCTAGGAATCCACTGTAGTACATTTGTCGTCCACCTTCCATCTTTTCGTCTAGCTATGTGACCGACCCATCTCCACTTCATCTTCTTCGCAGTCTTGTCTTACCTGTAATGATGTACGGCTGCGAAACTTGGACATTGAATGCGCAAACGACTCAAAGATTGAGAGTCACACAAAGAGCAATGGAGAGATGCATGTTAGGAATAACCAGGGGGACAGGAAGAGAAATGAATGGATTCGCGCACAAACAAAGGTAGAGGTATATATATATATAT
>JAGDQP010049154.1:0-14570 GCA_022664845.1 Lepisma saccharinum | reverse complement strand
AACCTTGCCACCTCGAGCCAAGTTCCTTGGTGACAGCATGTAACAGGAACAAAGGAACTTGGCGCGAGGTGGCAAGGTTTATGATCCTCAAGCTATAAGGGTGGTGGGGATCCTAAAACCCACTACGTCCACCGCCACCAACCCTAAGGCTGTTACCAGCTCGCGCGAAGTTCCTTTGTTCCTGTTACATGCTGTCACCAAGGAACTTGGCTCATCCGTCTCCCATTTCACACCTTTTTAGGGCTAAAGAACTTGGCTCCACTTTTCGCACCTCTGGTGTTTTTGTTCAGATATAATGTTACGTTAGTTTGGCTATACTTACCCTAAACTGGATTTGTTGCTTATTTTGAAATCAAATCCATACCTCTTGCGTAATTCTAAAAGAGTGCATTCAGTTTTTGGACGGTTACTCTGCTGATAGAACGCTTTAAAGTCATCTACAAAGGCGAAAATGATTCCAAGCAGAGAATAAAAAGCATACGTTAATAAATGATGGCAACCTGGCCTTTTTCTTTCTTTTTTTTCTTTTTTTTTTTCCGAACTTAAAACTAACTTAACGTGGAAAGAAGTACGGTGATAGGAACATAACCATCTATACAATTCGCGTCTGCATGTTAGATGTATTAACTGCATCGTAACTCTTTCCCTTCGCCCTACAATATTAAACTGTTTGCATTGTAAAGGCATCTCTGAGCGCTCACCGCGTCGAATGCTTTTTTTTTTAAGACAAGAGCTAAACGGGAATTAATCCATTCCTTGAGAGTACACCTTAGAGTCAACATGCATGTAAAAAAGGGTTTTCTTCTTCTTCTTCTTCTTTTCCCCTTATTCATCATGCGGTCTTGTATGTTCTCGAAACTAACAACTCCATGATTTGTTCCTTCTTAAAAATCTATAAAGGAAAATAAAATACAGAAATGTCAGTAGTCGACCACCTGATGCTATTGTTGACAACAATCAGTCTAGAAGTCGTCCAGTTTATTTTCCTTTGTCTTCCTCATTTGCCCTTCGTTTGTTTTCTCTTGTAAGTTACTATTGAAGAAACCAACGTAATTAATATGTGAGTGTTGAAAGTTTATAGCTGTTCAAATAGGGTAATATAGACTTAGGTGTATGTTAATATAAAATAATCAATTACAATAGTAAACATGTTAAGGCTATATAGTATTTCAGTTTCTACTTTCTAAAAGTTTTCCGGTACAATAACAAACGTTTATTTTTCGTAGCACAGGCTACAGGCTATGTTTAAGGAATACTCTAAAGAACATGGACAAACTTCACCAATATTGTATAACATGAATTTTTCATAACACAAGCACGTGTGTCCGACTATAAAATTAAACTTATTGCGTTTGACGTTAGTGTTCGTCTGGTTGAGTTTTTCATTTTATTAACGGAACAGCTCGGGATTCAAAAGAAAACCACACTCACACTAAATAAGCATTACTTACCTCAATTACTGGAAAATACGCCAAAAATCAATATATATAATAAATGTAAGCGTGGTTTGTCCGTGTATGCCGCTATAACTCCGCAACCCCATGGGGGTTATATGGTATGGTAGCCCTCCATCCCCCATCCATGAAGAAGGTTTCGGTTTGGAACTGCACAAGGTACAACTGCAGAGGTTGAGTTCGGAGATATAGTTGTCAAAATAGGGCATCGCACCAATGGGCTTCTTATGGGAAGTCGGTGAAGCAGCTGGGAATCGAGTGCCGAAGTGGCTGAGACTGGCCAGAATGTTTCTGAGTGTTCCAGATATAACTAGAATGTTGGAGAATGTTCCAGATGGTTCTGAACCATCGAAAGTACTTCCTGTTCCGGAACGTTCTAGAAACCGGAAACGGAAGTCCAGAATCTTCTGGAACATTCTCGAATGTTGCATTATCCTGTTGTGGTGGGGATACGTTCCAGCTCATGAGGGCGAGAGTCATGCGTCACTATACTTTTCGAAATCGATTAGAGCGGGTCAAGGAAAAGTGAAAGTGGTAGAAAGTTTCACTAAATTAAATGCAATTGCATATCTGTGTCAAATTTAATATTTAGGTACTGAAACAGGTTGTGCAGGTACTTCGGGTGCCGCAACTATCAGTGTTGCCAAGCAACTTTAAAAACGGTCCCACCTGTCTGTGTAGCCAATATTTTATTCATCCCGCATCAACGGGCGGATATATCAGCTAGTTAAAATAAAAAAAACTTTGATAATGCTACGTTTGCATTTACATTCGAGCAAAATAGACATTGCAATAGGTTTCTGTATGTAACGTGGAATGGGTTTTGGTGCAACGTCACAATATTCATGAGTTATATGACGCTTCTACTTGGTTGATTATTACTACTTGAATTTTAATCTGAGCTACTTTTATTTTCACATTTAGAACACAGTTGAAGCTTTATTTGTATAACTATTTCGGAAAATGGCCGACTACTAACGTAGTTACCGTACTTGCAAAGCACTTGTCACTTTTTTTTTCTTTTTTTTTTTAGATGTTTAAATCAAGAAAATGGAGCGCATAATTTCTACGGTAATTTTTTACACATTTAGTAGGAAATTCTTGTTAAAAGTTTTCGAACTCTTTTTTCATTTACTGTGTACTAAATATTCGTATCTACTTTACGTGTGCGTTGCCTATTTGTGGTAAAATAATCGGACTATGTTCTATTTTAGTGTGCAAGATAATAGTTTGGTAGCTGCACTATTTCACTTTTTATAGACTGATATGCAATCCCCCATGAAATGCTCAGGAAATCTCATTGCTACTCCCACTTGTAACGAATTATCGCCGCGACTGTCTTTCAGTACGTCAATGTATTTCCATTTCTCCTATCTCTTTCAGTGATTAGTCTCTTCCATCAGTCACAACTTCTTTTTTACCAACTTCATAAAACTCCGAGAGTGAATGAGTACTGACTGGTTAGACATTGCTGGCGTCTTCAACCGAAAGAAATTTCGTCCTTCAAATGATTGGGTGGGTAGGATTCACCGACTTTACTTTCTGGTGGGAATCAGATAGCACCAACAGACTCAACAACCGCAATTTTCTCAATGATCAACACGTCTACAAAACGACTTGTGATCTTGCATCATCATTAAGGAATTCTTAATCCCATTCAAAATTATTTTGGCCACTCCTTTGCTCTATGGAGGTGAAACTTACCATTAACCCCATTCTTTCCTTACATAATTAGCATTGGCATTTGTAATTCTTTTGTTAGAAATGGAGAGAACTATGGTTCTCAGCTTTGACATTTCGAACTTGCAGCTACACTAACGTATGTACAGCGTGTTTTAAAGTTACACTAACAAACTTCGGGAAGTGATTCCTTACATCAGAACAAGACGAAAGTTCCTCTAACAAATCTTCGAAATGTGCTACAGGCTGCCAAAATCGTGGGAAAATGAACTTGAGAGGGGGCAATTTGAGACCTGTATAAATCAGTGCAAGTTATCTATGTATACTATTCATAGTGTCAGAACTATGAAGTTCTAAAGTTTATTTGACCACGCTTTCGGTAGCCTGTAGCACCGAAACTATATGCACATTTCGAAAATTTGTGAGAGGAACTGTCGTCTTGTTTCGATGTGAGGAGTCACCTCCCGAAGTTTGTCGGTGAAATTTTAAAACACGCTGTATGTGCTTAGTTTGTGAAAAAATATGTACGCTGAGTTCATAATAATATTCAGATATTGTCTTTGGGTCATGCGAAGTATATTAGGTCGATAGATTAACCAGCCAATCTGATTGTGTTCATAATTTCTTGTGCAAACAGTATCTGTTTATTGTATACCAAACTAATATGATTTATCGGTTTTGATTTCAGCATGATCCAGATGAGTTGCTCAATGTGTTTGTATCGAGAGTTGAAACACTAGCAAAAACATATTCCGCGGATGTTACATAGCACAGAACAGAGTTAGCGATTTCACGTTGTTGCCTTGCATAGAAGTACGAAGCACAGTGCCAAATGTATTTAGTTTTTTTTTTTTTGCTCATATGCCTTGCAAGATTCAGAAAATATCTGTGATAATAAATTGACTTGTATAGCTGAAGAAAAATTTGAAAGGGAGCAATATGAGACCTGTATAAATCAATGCAAATGATATATGTATACTTTTCATAGTATAGAAGTGAATTTATGTATATTAAAACTGGTTTGTACATTTTTTTTTTTTTTTTTTTGTTACAGCTTTTGTTTTTTGTGTTGTTTTTGTTGTTAAACTAGGTGATAGAAAACAACGATGTAAAATTATATTTCTGTTTTTAATTATTTTTTTTTTTTTGTGCTTACAAAAATCAAAGTTAATGGTGTTCATAAACGGCCTAAATTGGTTAAAGAAACGTAACAGATATCTTTTTAGGTGAGATATAATCATTATTCCAATTTGAGTTAGTTAAAAATAATCAAAACCAAACCGTATTTTTAAAATGTTCGGCTGTCACCCACGTATCACGTATTAATGTTTGAAATTATCATTAAATAAAGTTGGGATAACTACATTTAGCCGAGAGTGATGGTATTACTTCAGTAATCTCAAATTTTGCTGATATAAATATGAATTATAAGACAGAACTTTCAACTACAATAATGTTTGTTTATCCAGCTTCTGGTTTAAGTGTAGATTATTCAGATATATATACAAGTAAAAGCAGAAATAGTTGATTAATACGCGAGTTATTGAATGAATACTATACTCCACTGTCTTTCTGAATAAGAACGACTTTTCTTTATTGAGAAACACGAGACAGCTTATTTAATCACTTAATTTGACGTTTGTCATTTGACATGAAATTTGAAAGTCGTTGAAGAATACTGAAAATTTTGAAGAAAAAAAGTAATGGTCGTTCCGTCACACAGTGGGCCGAAATCCAGAAATCTGGGACAAAACCCCGAAATTCAGATTTTAAAAAATAAACTCTAAAACCATCTTTAGTTATAGTTCAATGTTGTATACAATACTAAACCCCTTTGTGATCCTGAAACGCATGTGCGCTCAAAGTTGCCTATTTTCCCAACATTTTTGAAATACTTTTCTGTACATTTTCTGTCGGCAAATAATTTATGTAAAATATAGTTTGGGCTACTGTGAAATTATGAGTTTAATTCAGTGACGTAAAGTTGTTGTTGCGAAATACTGACGTAAGATTGTGGATGATTTTGCCAATTTTGTCGAGATAAACACACACAAGAAAAAAAAAAGCCAAAGGAGATGAAGCCCGGGTTTATCATTAATGTTAAGTGTGGAATAAATGGTTTCGTCTCTTCCAACATTTAATTGCTACTACCTGCTTATCTTCTGCGCAAAACTTTCCCAAAAGCGAGGAAAAGCACGCACGAATGGATCCATATAAATTCTCACATTTGATGGTAGAGATTATTGCATTGCTGAGGAGCCTTAAGCTCTTCTGAAGTTTCTGAACAACATTTCTTTTGTATTCGGGGAGACCTCATTATAGCTTAACTCATGAAAAATACTCTGTGACATAAGCAACCCGTTAACCTTTTCGGGCCTATGATGTGAAACGGGTACGTCATTAGCTTTTGACCTTGACGACAAATAAAAATTGATTTGTGCCAAGTACAACCAGAGCTACAGTCATTCAAAGTGAATCCTGCGTAATGACGCAAGAAGTCTGCGGTTAAACAGCTCGGTTTATTTGCTCTTTGCTCAAGATGAACTATGCTATATCCTGTATACTATCTGAATGTAAAACGGATAGGTAAATATGGCTTAACCACTATCAAATGATCATTTTCTCAGCGTTAAGACGGTGTTAATGTCGCAGTTTTTTGTCTTTCGTCCCACTGCGCGACAACAAGGAAGTCCGAGTTTGAGTCTTGGTTATGGCAACGACAACTTTTCTGTGTATTATTCAACTGTTACTACACCAAAGATTTATTGTTTTTCTTTATGTAAAGGAAATTATATCTGACTTGAAAATCGTTTCACAATGCTGTGAACAGAAGTGCGCATGCGTAGTTGCGGCGCGAAACAAACATAAATGGTTTAGTTCTTATGTTGGTCTGAATATAGAACTGTTTTAATAAAGTGCACATTCTGATAGTTGTTCGATGAAAGAGAAATTATTACCAATGAAACGTACGCATTAGCGGTAACTTTGAAGAGGGACTGCGAGCTATTTTCTGTTTAAAAATACGGAAAAATATAATTGAAATTTCCGTAAGGAAGTTGCTACATGAGTTATTAAAGCGTACTTTATTTCTAAGAAAAAATACGTCATGGGGCCTTCACTTATCCTCCTTTGCGATGCCATGTATTATGTTTAAGGGTCTGTTGAGTCATTTTTTTTTTTCGAAAGCACGTGATAAAACCACAGTATTCCAAAAAATGTGTAAAATCCACGTTAAATTGGACACTTCTTTTGCAGGCTGTCGTAGCTAAGTACCGCTCCCTCTTAAGGTTGAAAATACGAACCTCTCTGCGCATAATAAAACCTTGTCTTGTTTTATCTTTCATCAGTTTATTCTAGTTTTTCGTCGTGTAAGGTTTCAGCAATTCATAAAACCATTTTGCCTATTTGTTCAGAAACTTTATGTTGTAGATTTAAAATTTTTCAAACTATTTCATATATATCTGTCTTTGTTGTTCAAGTTGTGATTTGTAGTATGTTAGTTTTACGTCCTTGTAGCTGTGCCTGTTCGCGGCAAGCCACTGTGTAATGGAGTTGTTTTTTTTTTCGCTTTCTTATTCCTTACTGTACTCTCTCTATAGAAATAATATTTTACTCTCCGCAGAGATTTCTAACAGAGAATTGGTTGGAAACACTGATGTAACCCCCTTTCGAGCTCCTGCATGCAAGTAATAAGTTTGCTAGTTTTTAATTTAACGGTCCAGGATTCCCTGGCATATGCAGAGCTTCCCAAGAATAACACTCTTGAAATACTTAATTTACCAAACGCGTGGTAGTTTGCTGGTTCTTGACACCCATCCAGTTTCTTTAGCAAGTTCTAATAGCCAACACTAACGAAGGTTAAAATGAAGTTTATTTACATATATAAACAGGATTGATATATATGGCAAGCACTTTCGCGACCTGAACTTTTCCCCTTGGGTCCGCCAAATTTACTGTACTTAAAATCTTGTTGGCGCGGCCTTTCGAACATACAAGAGCTGCTCGTAGATGTCAACTCTCTCTCTTTCCTTTTGCTTTTTCTTGTGGTGCGCGGGAATTCTCTAGCAAAGATCTGACGTAGGAGATGCTTATTGTGTACGTAGCAATGCGAAGCACTGGGGATCCCGTTACTTGACCAAGATTTTAGTTCCCAGTTCTCGCCTCTGAATTTCGGCGACATAAACAATGGTGTCAAGATTCCCTCTCCGTCGATACTTCTAATAAACAAAGCAAATATGAGTTGCAATACTTCGAACACTGAGACTTAGCAAATTAATCTTTCTGACACGAACGATTCTTTTTTTTCTGTGAAGAGCTTAATTCTTATTTGTAACATCCCACGGTATACCACCCATTCCGTTGGCCGGGTAACCACCCCTATAACATTTGTAACATGGGAATTGCCTCTCCCATCATCTTTGTGTACTCGCAATATGGAACAACTTTAAGCTGTTCATTTACCAAAGCATTCTCAAAACAGCTTTTAAACGTGGCACTGCATCAGTGTGCTGCCTCCGGGAATCGAACCCGTTTCCACTTTTTAGCAGAAATGATAAATAACTCTATCTACAGTTTTTGTTTCTTGCTCCTCGTCTCTGTTTTGTCAGAGTGGGAAAACATTAACCTTCATGATATTTGCAGTATCCAACGAGGTGAGAACATTGGAACTTGGACCCGCCTATTTGTTTTCTAGAGGCGACATTCGTCCAACTTCTTTCTGTGTTCAATCGCCAAACCCACCGACTAAAAGCGTTCAACCTGTGGAGGTCGATCCGCCAGCGAGCGTAATTGACGTGTGGAGTCTTGTTTGTTTGAAATTCAAATCATGTCTATTAATCAAAGTCATTCTCTGGTCTTTCGTTACTTAGATACTACTACAAAGTCAGAGATTCTTTCGTTTCTTTCAGCATTATTCCTGATGGCAACAAACTACTGGCACTCTATCCGAAAGAGACCCAAACTTAATATCACGCTACATAACGGTGCGCTGCAGAAGTGCGTGTCTCCGTGGACTGTCTACAATATTTTATATTACTATTACATTCGTGGACAAAGCGGGAGCCGAGGCTTTATATACCTACCGAAACCGTTAGCCACGCCGCCCAAACAATACTCCAACTGAACATTTATAGATTCGCGCCATAGACCGAACGTTAAAATATGAAAGTACGTGACCACAAACAGCTATACAAAGAAACCATATGCTTGATACGAATCCCCACCAAAAAATACATAAAGAAATATCAGCGTAAATTTAAATGAAAACTTTACACATGAAAATAGTCTTAATCCTACAAACAGTATCATATCCAAATGAATCTACATCCAGAGCAAACTATTCAATTAGTTGATTAAATATTAATATATGTAAAAAATAAAATTTTCGATATGCAAATAGGTAGATTAATTGGTTAGCATTTTTAACCTTTCAAATTATTCGTAATAATTATTTCTTTTACCTCCGAAAATACATGGTCTCTACTTACACTCAAATATTTTTCCAGTGGTTATTTCTCTGTTATGTCTGTTAGTACAATGTAACTAACTGATCGTTAATTCTACTCTCAGTTTTTCTTCCTATCAATTACTTTTGTACAATCCTGGTTCTTTATATTGGATGTTGTCTTGACGGGTTACAGTTTGTTTTCAATTTTTGTCCATAGGCTGTATATAGTCCTGATTCCATACTTTTTCAATACTCATTCTGTTACTAGTACTGCTTATGTGCATACGGCAAGATGACTGTTTCTGTTCAACCCTTCTTATCGCCCTTGCGAACGTCCAATTTTGATGTCCATATATTATCTCTCTACGTATATTGAAGGGAACCACGTAGTACTTAAAAAGGAACGAAGCGTGTAGTTCTACTACTCCTCATAAATGACTTCAGTCTACTGTACGTTACCTTAGAAGTGACCAAGTAAACTTAGTTGTAGATAAGGAACAGGGTTTATTCTCTTCAGTACACAAAAGTTTGGTATTCAGTGATTGGGCCAGGCATCTATAATCGTAATAAAGAGTGGACCGGCCATCGTGGCTGAGTTTATTCCAGATTTTTCCTTGGTCCCACCAGGCTGTGGTACCTTGATTTTATATGACTTAACTAGTCCGAGTCATCGTCCTAAATCTCATGGTACTAGTCACCAAGGACTAAATTCCATTTAGAAGTGGTATCAAGGGAGGTCCGTGTTCAGAAAGTACCAGCTATCATTGAAATATTTGAAACTATTCATTGATAAAACTGTGAAAATGAATTCACAATGAGCAAATGGGCTTAACCTGTGCAGGTCCAGAACATTCATTAAATGACAATATACGATGAAAACAACTCAAATTTTCGCAAATGTAACTACTTGCAGTCTCAGGTGCTGAAAAAACTAAGAGCGGTTGGGTAAACGCCAAGCGAACAGTCTGATTGTGCTTATATCTTGTGAGCACATCTTGAAGAAACATCACCCTGTATACGCTCATTTACAAACACACAAAGAAAACCTAGCCTTAAATGTAAACCTTGCACTACATAAGGAGCTATGGTTTCCCATTAGTAAATAAGTTTATTAAGGCAACTTTTGACAAATGTCGTTTCTATAGGTTACATCGGCTATTTTTAAGAGTTCCTAGTTAAAAATGAAACTTAGTTATCATATTCATTGAAACCTTAATGGGGCGTAAACATTCCCTGATAATCTGTCATCGATTTCTGAATTGTGCATAATAATACTTGGCTCACAGTTGGACAAGCGCATTCCACAGACAATTGCTGCGAGAGTTGCCCCATGAATTTAATTAAGCTCCCAAGAATCGAGTGGTTTGCTTCGGTTTACCCCACCATTGTAACCATTTTAGCACCAGAAGGTGCAAGCAGTTAGATTCACGAAAAATTGTCATTTTTATGATATTTTGTCAGCTAGTGAGCATGTACTGAACGTGTAAGACAGTGGTGTTGTCCTTACCAATACTATTGATAAGCAAATTACGAACATGCTTAAGATATTAACACCAGTTATCTCGTGCTGTGTTTTTAGCGTTTCGCTTTGTAAGTAGGTCTTAACACAGCGAAAGCTAAGAAGATTATTGGAAGCTCGATTGTAAATTAATTTTGCTGAATTCCCCCTCCCCGCTCTCTCTCGCTCGACCCCTTCTTCCTGTTTTATTATCGTCTTGAAAACTATAATAAAGTCATTATGTAATTCCTAGGATATTACGCAACAAAATGATTAATGAATAGTGTAAAAAAAATTATGAGTCTAGTATTTTCTATTTACTGGGAGACCCCTTTTCCATCTGCTGAAATGAAATAGACAAATGTTTCCCAGTGAGGGTTACGATATTTACTAATTCAGGCTGTTTGAACACCGCCATAAACTATGCAAATTTGTCAAAAAGACTTTCTTGTACGCTTCATTCAAGTTGTCAAGTGGGCTCAGCATATCAACACTGCCTGCTTCGAAAGTCATGTACAGAAGAATGTCAACTTAAAATATGTTCGTTGAAAAAAAAAAAATGTGTTATTTTGTAAAGATCTCGTAATTTACATGAAAATAGTTATCTCGACAGAAACTTTTAATTTACTTACAATGGTAAGTAAGCTCGAGGATCAATTCCTGAGACCGGTTATCTCGAGGGAAGTTCACATTAGACGCATCAGAGGAATGCCGGTATAGATTCATCAGTATGACTATGGCTACTGCCTTCGTTATTTTTGTTGCTGCCAAAAAAGAAGTAGTAGTGTGGTAATACAGAAATACCAAATTATTAAGTTGAAAGTCAAATTTAACAGTCACGCTGGTTTTTTTCACTCCCTTGTAATTCTTTCTTCAGTTGAGGGACTACTAAGACTTTATGTGTTACTTTAACAGCTGGTTTTTTTTAGCCAATCATGTTAGCTCATCTTTTCGTAGTCCAGAATGCTTTTCTATGTGCCTGCAAACGAGGAGAACGAGTCTTCATGGACTGCATGACGGAAAAAATTAACTTTCATCTTAGTATTACAGAATCGTTCAAAGATGTTATAGGACCGTTCAGTGTGTTTTGAATTGACAATCCATTTAAAAAAAAACAACTAAATGCTATGTTTGTATCAGTCTTAGTTACGACTTTTTTTTTTTTTTTTTAATTTCACAAATTACGCTGTAACATTATGACACACATACTGTATCCGTTCTTCGTGTAGTCTTCATGTACAGCAAATAACGTAACAAAGATAAGAAAACGTGTGTAAGTGATGAGATCAATGTGACTAGGAATTTCTGTTAATTCAGTTTTTTTTTTTTTTTTCATAACTGAAAGTTTTTTTAAATGTATTTATTTAATATATGGTTGGTTTAATTATTCGTTTTGGATTTATAACACATTACTAGGGATCGGGACTATATGACCTAAAAGAAATAAGTGCATATAATCCATAAAATAACCTTTCAAAATAAATAATAATATTGTGTTGTGATAAATACGCTCAGGTATTTCCTTTTCTGACTCTGGATCTAATTTTACTTAAACTAAATGTTACGGATTAGTTGTATTAGGGATTCTGAAAATTTCATTAGTTTCCTTAGCTAATATTAGCATCCTTTGAGGGCTTGAAAAATAACGGAGAGCTTAAGTATCTTTGTAGACTAAAATATACAGAAGTAGCGTTTCGTAAATACTAGGATACTGGTGGTTGAACTGAGTTCGTGTGCAACATCTGTGTGTAAAGGAAATTGAGACAGAATAGTTTTTTAAGTTTGAATGTGTTCGGCATTCGAATTTGAGTTAGAAGTCGGCCAGGGTTTAGTTTGAAAGTAGGCCTATCTTTACCTGATGAAACTGAGGAGAAACCTATCAGAATGGGCGGTCGCTGGGGTCGTCGTTCCCCGAAACCTTCCGATTACTATGCCATTGCTCTATCCACTAAGCTACGGTCGCTCGAGGTGTTGGATACGAAATTCTTGCTGCTATTGTGTATTTCAAAGAAAACAAGCTTGTCAATACAGAATACAAACTCAAATTTCGCTTTGAGATGAAATGAGTGTTTATTATAGTTGGCGTTGTTTTCAAACCTTAAGAATAAAAGATATTTGGTCAATTCCGAGCCGTACACATGACCCAGTTTTTCTCTCTCATACTCTGTGTGTTTGTGCTCCAGAATACTCTGAAGTTCCTTTTGAGGTAAAGGTGACTTAATAGATTGGGTGTTTTTCTTCGATTGGTGATAATGGATGGGAAATTTATATTCATGATGAGAATTTGTGTAAGTCAATGTTTTCATGTTGGCTAGTAACTGATGTCTTGATGTACTGTATTTGTTATCTGTATTAATCTTTTAATTTTTATTGTGTGTAGGAAAATAAAAGTCTGGTTTCGTGCAGATTTTAAAGGAACATTGTGATTTAATTTATGAGCGTCCATCTTCATGTGTTCTTATTGTATCTTTTTTTTTCACGTCTTTACGTATTCCTAAATTTATACCTAAACAAGTGAGCGCAGCGATTGTGCTAACAATGGCGAAGGTTCCAAGAGTCCCTCAATAGCGTAGAATGCAGCTAGTGTCAACTGCGCAGTCGTAGTGACAAAATCCACAGGTCTTTTCCCATAGGTTTTCTTTGTTTCTAAAACCATTCATCCAAAAAATTGTATGAGTTAAAAATTGATAGTGATGTGCATATTCCAGCTGGAACTCAGAACCCATAGCACCGATCAAGACTGTTTCGGCGGCTCTGAACTAGCTAGTCAAGACCTTTTCAACGACACCTCAACAACATCTCAACACTATGTGAATTTTTGAATTGTATTTACGGCCTTTAGGCACCTAAGGGTCAGGCGGGGAAAGGATTTGGAAAGGTGTCGGCCAGAGCCTATGTTAAAGGTACCATCGCGGCATTTGCCTGGTGTGACTAAGGAAAAACCTCAATCAGGATGGTCGCCGGTGGGATCAAACCTACGACCTTCCGAATGCTACGCCAACGCTCTACCACTGAGCTACGACGACTCGGTTTAACACTGTCGTTTATGGGATATTCAGACAGTTTTCTAATTCGTATATCTGAGAAACAGATCACTGTAAAAACGAAAGTTTTCAAGATATTTCTATGAAATTTTCTACAGTTGCTCACAAAACCCTGAAGTTTTTCCACTATGAAAATATTTTTCCTAAAGTAAGTTTTAACCACCGTTTCGGGGGTTAAAAGCTCAAAAGTGAACCTCGCTTATGGAAAAATCAATGTTAATTCAGAGGGCCACTTCTTATGGGTATTGGAGGATAATTTTATGTTACCATACTCTAGAATGATAACATTATGAGTTTTGATACGATATTCTATTTACTAACTGCTTTATAGGATAAGATTAAGTTATCTACATGATTTTATACTTACAGAATGTTATAAATTACCGGGAATAGTCGAGAATAAAAGCCCAATATGCGCTCAAGTTTATTTTTGATTAGGTTCGATTGTGTTGTTTGTAATGTAACCACGTATGTAGAACAAAAGATGCTGATGTTTATAATGTAACTACATATGTCGTATAAGAGATGGCAGATCGATTGTTACTGTAAAGATGGATATAATGGAAGTCAAAATTGTATGAAAGTTAATTTTGTAAGATGTAAGATGGTTTATTGTTTTACTAATTACGGAGGTTGATAACTAACATCTATAAAGATTTTCTTTCAAAATCAATGTGCCGTATGCTTAAAAATCTAGTATTTACTTCAAATGAAAATATAAGTCAAAGCATTTGCTTAAATCGGTATGCATAATGACATTGCTTTTACTAGCTAGTAAATACTGATTTTTTTTTTAAGTAAATGCTGCAAACTCTTAAGTATTTTTTTTTTAATTGATCAGGTATTTACTAGTATGGAAAACGGAAATGGGTGTAATTGAGCTTAAATGTTCGATATGTTTGGTATTACCCTAAAATGTAATGCAGTGTATATTTAAGGCTCGGATTGTGTTCGTTTTTTATATAATTAAAAAATAATAATTTATAAAAAATTGGCGAAATATTTTATAATTGAAGAATACAGTGGAAAGAAAATAAAGGACATCGCTTGTAAATGTCGGATCGTCCTCCATACACGACTGAATCACAGTACTTTCCTATTATGTCGAATAATGTTTATGCCAAGTTTGGCGTAGTTAAGTCTAACTGAATGGGAGTGATTTGAATAATTGAGAACTTGAAATGGAAAACTATGTAAGTGCCACAAATGAAATTTTACAGGGGAGAGGAAAACGGAAGGTTTCTCCGTCTTGAACACGTAACTACAGCATCTTCTGCTGCGATTTTAAACTATTTGCAGTGGTCTGGAAACTTCTAGATTTTTGCATGTTGTTAGGTTTGGCAATTAAAACATTTTAACATCGAAAACGCGATTCTTGGATTTGTGGCACTTACATGGTTTTGCATTTCAAGACCTCAATTGATTATTTTTAAAATATTGACAACACC